>ML108808.1:24448-64936 GCA_003697995.1 Taxidea taxus jeffersonii | reverse complement strand
AATTTTAAAATGATTGTGTTATTTTTGTCCTGAAGCTGTTAATATTATGAATTACATACACTTATCTATCTGCATACTTCAAAAAACCCTACATGACCTATCTTACTTTGTATACTCTGTTTGTTTGGAAATATTTATTTAGGATTTCTACACTGAGGTCCCAAGCAAATAATCTCTAATTTTCCTTTCTTACACTATCCTTGTCTTGTTTGGAGATCAAGATTACGTGACCTCCTGTGATGAAATGAGCACTGGATGTTATATACAACTGAGGAATTACTGAACTCTACATCTGAAACTAATGATGTACTATATATTGGCTAATTGAATTTAAAAAAAGATTACACTGCCTCATAAATGAGTTAGGGAATATCTCTCTTTTTCTATTCTCTGTTACACTTTGTAATAATTTTAGTAGGTTCTATAAAAGTTTAGTAGAACTTGTCTACAAAACCAATGGTCTCAGGAGCCTGAGGGGCTCAGTCGGTTAAGTGGCTGCCTTTGGCTCAGGTCATATCTCAGGGTCCTAGGACTGAGACCCGCTTCAGACTCCCTGCTCTGCTGGGAGCCTGCTTCTCCCTCTGCCTGCTGCTCCCCCTGCTTGTCCGCTGTCTCTCTCCCTCTCTCCCTGTCTTGCTCTTTGTCAAATAAATAAAATCTTAAAAAAAAAAAAAAAACCCACTGGTCTTGATATTTTATTTGTGAGATGATTTTTAAATTGCCTTGTTGTCTTTAATAGTTGTAACACTATTAAGGACTTCTATTTATTCTTAATTCAATTGGTAAATTACATTTTTCTAGAAATCTGTCCATCTATTTCAAATGTGTTATGTAGTGTGGAGACATTATGAACAACAAAATGGACAATTTTGCCCTCAATTTCATTTATACTTCAGACTCTTAAAGTTTTAAAGTTGTGATTAAAAGATATCAGGGAATACTAGTTTTTGAATTATTTTTTTTTTCTTCGATCACTCTTGTCATAGGCTTGTCTTATTTTATTGGTTTTTAAAAAAAACAACTTTTGGTTCTGTTGCTCTTCTGTATTGTATTTTTGTTTTCTATTTCAACAATTCTGGCTATTTTTCTCTCATCTCCTCCTTTCTACTTCCTTTAAATTTATTGTTTTACTTATTTTATCTTTAAAATGCTTAACTTAAAGACACTTCCTCTTGGTATTGCGTAGAATTTAAGTCTAGGTTATTATAAACAAACTTTCCCATTTTCTTTTCCTCAGTCTTTGCTAATTTTTGAAAGAGGACACTGAATTGTATTCAGGTATTTGATTATCTTTACTGCATACACGTCTAGTTGCATCTCTTAAATCTGCTTTCTTCTTTGAGTCCCTTACCCCATAGTGTCTTCAATATGGGTCTTTGTGTAACTTTTTGTGGCTTTATATGCCTGAAAATATTCTCATTTTGCCAAAACATTTAAATGACAATTTGACTGGATATAAATTTAGGCTCAGAGCTCTTTTATTTTTTCAATACTTTAAAAATATTGCCATTGTTGGGGCACCTGGGTGGCTCAGTTGATCCTAGGGTCCTGGGATGGAGCCCTATATCAGGCTCCCTGCTCACTGGGGAGTCTGCTTCTTCCTTTCCTTCTGTCCATTGTGCCCCACCCCCAACCGCTCATGCTCACTTGCTTGCTCGCTCTCTCAAATAAATAAATAAAATATTTTCTAAATAGTAAAAGATAAAAATAGCTCTTGTAAAGTCTGAGATCCTGATGATTCTTGTTCTGTTATAATTGACCTGCTCTCTCTGTCTCTAGAAACTTTTAGAATTTTATCCTTTGCCTGTAAAAACTTTGTTTTTAATATAATATTACTAAGGTTAGTTTTTCCTCATCACTCTTGTTTGGTGTCGCATAATATGAGGCCCTGCAACTTTAATTGTGGGAAGTTTGTTTTCACTTCTTCAAGTATTTCTTCTCCACTTTTTCTCTCCTTGTAAGAGGACTTCAAACTTTTGACCATTTTTACCTCAAACTTTCCAACTGTGTAAGTTCTTCTTTCCAGCTTATCTCTTGACTTAGGCAAAAGCCCCTGCAGGCAGAGCATGCCCTGGTAGAAACTGGAACTGCTCCCTCAAGCAACAAGGACCGCCCTGAGCCAGCAAGACCCTGCCCAGGACTGACCCCAAGACAATGATCCACCTGACTTCTGCTGCCCACCTCCATCTGCCCACCAACCTTTGTCCCACATTTTCCTTAGGTAAACCTACAAGCATCTTCAGCACCTCAAGGACTGTCTTCGAGACGTCAGTCCACTATCTTCCTGATGTTGGCCTCACTGAAATAAATTCCTTTCTGGTTTCACCACTTTTGGAGAATGACTAAACTTGGTCTGTTTGTTACCCCCAGCGCCAGGTGCTCTGGTATCCCTGTGCCCTACAACACTCCTCTTATCTGTAAGTTGAAATTTGCATTACAAATTCCATCTTCTTTATCTCTTGAGTTCTGTTTTGTATATTCTTTTTCTTCTTCCCAGCTTCCTGCAGGAAGAGCTCCTTAATCTGATCTTCCAGCTCAGCAATTTGTTTTTCAGCCATGTCTATTCTATCTCAACTGTTATTTCTGCTATGACATGTTTTTCATGCCTGGTATTCACTCTTGACTTCCATGATTTTCTTACCAATTATTTATTATGTTTATTTTATACTTGTTAAATGTTGGATTTAACGTATTTGCTTCCAGTGGCATCTTTAATGCAGGCTGTTGTTTTCTTTTGAAGTTGTTGTGCTCCTAATGTGTCATTACTTTGGCCTGTGAGCATGATTTCTCTGATGGTATCAGCTATTTTGTCTGAGCTTATGGTGTGGGAAAAGACCAAAGGGCAAATCCCAGTCTGTGTCAACATCCAGTGAGATTAGGGACAGGAGAAGGGATGACCCTAGGGTGGAGAGGTCCGAACACCAGAGTACCATAATTAATTGCTCTGACTGGGTATCATGCCATCAAGCAATTCTTGAGGTCAGGATCCTACTTTCAGGCTCACTGCACCCTCCATGCCTCAAGGAGAAGCAGTCTTAAGAGGAGGTCCTCTTAGATTATAACTTGCCAGCCCTCAGGGCTAGAGCGAGTTGTGGTAGATTTCTCAGTAAATGCTCAAGGACAGTCAACCCCCAGCAGTTTTCCACACTCTGGCTTCTGGTTCTCAGGCCACTTAAACCAGCAGTCTGAGCCTCTGTTGCTAATTCCACAGAAGTGTTTCAGGATTTTTTTTCCTTTAGTGCCTGAGGTTCTTGGTCATGCTGCTTCCAAGAATGAAGAGGTAGACCAGGCAGTTTATTGGGCAGCAATAGCAAAGGTTATTGGGTGATAGTACAAAGTCCTGAAGAGGGAGGGGACCCAAGAGGGTTGCCTTTGGAGTTTCTAGGTCTAGGGAATTTCACGAGATTGTTGCAGGGCTGTTTTAATCTGATTATCCCTCCATGCACTTGTCACCCAATCAGGTTTTTGCCCACACACTCATCTACTTCTCAGGTAGTTGTTCATGTGGGAAAAGGTAGAGGGCTCCTTTCAGGGTGGTGTAGAATAAAAGGATGGGGTCTTTTTTTCCTTTTTAAGGGCAGTTTCCTCTTAGGACAGAGGCCCCTTGCCCCTGCCTGCCTTTCTTTGGACTATTCTCCATTAGAAGTATCCTGCCCCAGGCTTCAGTTGTACACACAGTTACATACAAGTGCACAGATAGCAAGAGCACGCGCGTGCGCGCACACACACACACACACACACACACACACACACACACCATGCTTCCCTGTGCCTGGGGATTTTTTTTGTTTTTCTCCCTATCATTTCCTCCCTATCATTTTCCTCTACTGTTCCTTCAAGATTGATCTTGGGGTCAGCATCCATCCCATAGTAATCTCTATCTTGGCTAATTTGGAACTTTACATAGGTTTATACTAGACAAATTATGCAACAAGTATCCTTTGGGACCTTAGCTGCACTAGGAGAGCCCAAGATTCAAAATCTCCATTACCATGCTTACCTAACTGAACCTCTTGTCCCTGTCACCAGACAAAGGTTTCTGTGCTATTCTTTGTCTTCTTCACATTTCATTAATTGATGTTTATCTTTTCCCTATGTAAACACCTAATTAACCCAATCATGAAGCTAATGGAAAAAAAATTAGAATAGCAGAGAGGAAGGCCTAGAGACTTTCTCTCCATGTAAGCAAAGTGCATTTTAACAGTGGTTTCCAAAAGGCTTTTGCATTTGCTTTGTTTAATCCAAAGGAGTAAGGTTTTATAGAAGGGAAGTAGCAGGCTGCTAGAGGAGACATTTTAGACAAATGTGATTTTTTTAGATTTCAAATTTCACTGTGTAAAATCACACATCCACATAATAATTCTGATTCATGCTTATAAGCTAAAACATTGTTGTAAGTCAACTTGTATCATTTCAAGTCTAACGGGTCAAAATCTACTTCATGATTTAGGATATATGAGATTTCACGTAATATGGTCCTAACCTACACCATCAGCCTATCCCTCTAATTTCCTTGGTAACTCCTCAGTTGTACATTTTCAGTTTCTTCCCACCTCAAGATAACAAATCTCTTCACTTTCGCTAGTAAAACTCTCCCTACATCTCATCCTCTGGCTTACTCCTACTGATTTTTCAGATCTTACCTTAAATGCCACTTCTTTAGGGAAACTTCTTGAACCCTACAGTCCCAGACTAGATCAGGACCTCATGTTACACAATCCCATAGTAGGTAATACTTTTAGAGCATTTACCTTAATGGTAATTAAACAATGAAATCTGTGGGGAAGAGGGAAATTGGTATAACCTACTGGGTAGCAGGAAACAAAGAATTTGTTTTTTGTTTTTTGTTTTTAGCAAATAAATATCAGAGGCTCATTATGTTCTAGATATCATGTTAAGTACCTGGGAATACAGTGGAGGAAGAGGCAGACCATTCCTCTTCACTTTAATCACCCATTCTTGAGACTCTTCCTTGGATCTTATCATCACCTAAAATAATATCTAACTCAAACATACTAGCATAGACATGATTCCTTCTCAAGATCTTTCATGCCTTCCCTCTCATCTCATTTATGCTCCACAAACTCTTGAGCCCTCCGCTTTTCCATCAGTCTCCCCACCCCTTCCTATCCTCCTATATTTCTCTCTCCAGACTGCATGGTACTTGTTTACAGTAATTTTCTTGCCTAATCCTCAACTCCCTTGCCCCTTTGACAGCTACTGAACTCCAGCCCTGTATCAATCTGACATCCAGGCTACCAAACATTGTCGGAAAAGTCCCATGACCACGTGGTTTGGTATTCTACCAATTCACGGTTTTCCCACCTTGCTTGGACCTTCTTGGAGCTCCCTATTGCCCAGCAAGTTTTCTATGTGTCCTAATCAACTCCCTCTCTCATTCTCACAGATTTTTCACACCTCCACAACTCAACTAAAGCTTCCATTCCTCTATTCTCACACTCTGTGGATGATCTGTTTCCTACTTCACAGAGGAAACTGATGCCAAGGGCAAAGTTCCTGCTCTGCAAACTACCCACTTACCTGCAGACAGAGGGCCCTTGCTTCCTTTCCCACCCACACCTGAACAAAGGAGGCATCCTACTTCCTCACTGAAGAGTCCATTGTGTTCTGAATTTCTTTGCATTTTATAGATGATCTCTCATCACCTTGACCTCAATCTCTCTCTCTTTTCTCTTTCCAAAAATTCTCAAGTCTTTACCAATTAAAAAAAAACAAAAACAAAAAACAGCATCTCTTAACTCTTTGTCCTCATGTACCTTCATTCCTTCACAGATAAATTTCTTGAAAAAATGGTCTATATTCCTTTTTCTTCACCACTTCCTACTCAAGCTTCGCTTCTGCCATCAGTACTGAAATCCTGCATAAAAATTATCAATTATTTCTTCATGACTCAATTCGATTAATTTTTTCCATCTTTATCTTCCTTGACATCTTTTTAGTGATTGAAAGTATTATCTCCTTCTTGAAATTCTTCTCTCTTAAGTTCTTTTCTCTCTAGATTCTGAAGGTATTTTCCCCCTCTCTGTCCATTCTCTTTTTATTTCTCTGACCTTTCCTTGGTAGGGAGAGGATGCTTCTCTTTATTTTCCCACTCCTGTGAGTGATAAACAAAAAAGATTCTGTCCTTTTCTTCACTCCTTTATTTGGAAGGCAGGGGCATGGGGTAGATATATTTTTTTGGCTTGTTTTTGTATTTTATCTTTAGAATAGTGACCTAAGCAAATAAATTTATTCTTCAGTCTTAGAGATTAAAAATATATGCAAATTTAAAAATAATCTGTAGTTTCAAACATAAGAAATTTAAGTTCAATAAACACTTAAACAATCTAAAGCAATCTGATAAAATCAGATCAAAATTAATAGTCACCAAAATTGGAGAGATAATTACATTAAAAAAATGAAATGTACATAATCCTAGCACCCAAAATATACCTACAAAACCAGGAAGAACAAGTCTACTAGTAAATTAGCTAATAAGGTTCCAGTTTTTACAATATAACATACTTTCCAAAACAAAAGATGAGAAAAAAATGACTCTTTACTTGCTTGTAATGTTTATTCCCATAAGAGATGAGTCATAATAGTAAAAACTCAAAACCAGGCCCCCCATGAATCTGTGGGTATATCTCCCGAGCTGTAAGCAACAGGCTCCTCTACCAGCAGAAGACAACAAGTGGCTGCAATGTCTTCTCCTCCATGCTTGATAGTCCCCCTGCACAATACCTTCTACATCCTTGACTTCACAATCAATCTCTGAATTTTTCAACCTAGCTCTCTCCACTGAGCTCCGAATTATGTATCCAGAGCTTATGAACAGCAACGCAGAACACATGACTCCTAGCACAACTTACTCTGTGTCAGTACATGGGCATAATATATACTGATATCTGCGAATTATTTGTTTTCACAATACCTTTATATATATATATATATATTTATGTGTGTGTATATATATATATATATATATATATATATATACACGTTAGCGAAATAAGGACTAAGTGTCTGAATGAAACAGATTACATGCTCTTTGAGGACTGGGTTCTTATTTCATCCACCTTTGTATGTTCAGTGTCCAGCAGAGTAAATGGCACATGGTAAGCTCCCAGTAATTGACTGCACCTGTTCACTCCTGTCAAAAACCTGCCACAATCTTCAACATCTCTCTCTCTCTCCCTCATCCCTCACATTTCATCACTGCTACGATTGAAATCCATTGTTCCAGCAGCTTCCTATGGGTTGCGACTTCAGAATTTCTCTTTGGAGGGGCTGAGGAGCAGCAGTCTGGCCGGAAGGAGAAGAGAGAGCCATGACCTGGTGTCCTATCTTTCCTTTATGTCTGTGGACACTCTCATCATGGAGTCTCAAAGTTCACAATTGATGCCAGTTCTCTGAGCACATCGTGCCTCTTCATACCTTCAGGACCATTACTCATGATGCCTCTTCTTTAGAGGCTCATCTAAACTTTTCCCACCTGGCCAAGTCTTACTAAGCCTTTACAACTCTGCTCAAGTTTCATCTTTTGGAAGCCTTCCCAGCAAACCCTTAATTTGAGCTAAATACCTCTCCTTTGAGCTCCCCATGCATACCTCTTCTCTTGGCTTTCACCACGTTAAATTACAAGCATTGGTTTATGGGTCTACCCTCCTCACAATAATCTTCTGAAGCATAGGCCCTGCTGTGAGCACTATTTATTTTATTTTTTTTTTAAGATTTTATTTATTTGACAGACAGAGATCACAAGGAGGCAGAGAGGCAGGCAGAGAGAGAGAGAGAAGCAGGTTCCCTGCTGAGCAGAGAGCCCAATGTGGGGCTCAATCCCAGGATCCTGAGATCATGACCTGAGCCAAAGGCAGAGGCTTAACCCACTGAGCCACCCAGGTGCCCCTGTGAGCACTATTTAATAGATGACACAGTGAAGCAGAGAAAGCGTGAGCAGCTTTCCCCGTGTCAGCATCTAGTAAGGAGTGGAGCCACAGTTCACACTCAAGCACTTAGATTTTAGAGCTGCCACCTAAAGCATTGAATTCCCAAGGGCAGGGACTGGACCTTATTCATGTTGGCATCCCCAGTGTCTACTATAGTGCCTGGCACATGAATGCAATAAATGTTAAAGGAAACTGCATTTGTGGAATTCTGCTTAAAAGTTTAGGAATTTCCAAAGTGACTAAGAGATGATCCTTACCCTCAAAGAAGTTCACACCCTAGTGGGGTTAGGGAAGATTAGGGAAATACTCCAAAAATAGAAAATAATGAACTCAATGGAAAGTGATGGAGAATGGAGTAGCTTATACTTTGAAACCCTAATATTAGAATGTTGAGGACCCTCTTTAAAATCTTATCCCAGCAGCACAGACATAGAATCTTCCTGGGGGCATCTGGATGGCTCAGGCAGTTGAGTGTCCAACTCTTGATTTGGGCTCAGGTCATGATCTCAGGGCCATGGGATCCAGCCCCGTGTCAGGCTCCACACTTAGCGGGCAGTCTGCTTGAGATTCTCACCCCCCTCCCTGCCCCTCACCCTGCTCATACTCTCTCTTGCGCTCTCTCTCTCTCTCTCTATCTCTGTGTCTCTAAAATAAATAAGTAAATCTTAAAAAAGAAAAAAAGAAAAATCTTCCTGCAATTCACGGTTGTCTGAAAAGCCAAATCCAATGGATGTTGATCAGTAAATTTTTGGAAGTTAGACTGGAAGATGTCAAGTGACAAGCTCTACAACTCTGGCCCAGGTTTTGCCCTGTTTATCAGGTCACCATACCAGTCATGAGCCACACATTTGTACTAGGAATGGCGATACAGAGAATAATTACCACAATAAAGACCCAGAAAGCATGCTGGTAGAACTGGCCAATGGCTCCAAGAATGAAGATCAGGTAATATGACTTATGGAAGAGCAAAGCATCTAAATGATTCTGTTATCTGGGACAACAGGCAAAATCAGTAAGATGATATTTTAACTATCAGAATATCCATTTATATTTTTTAAAAAATCAATCACCCAGGAAAATGGGAACAGTAATTGTTATTTTAAAAGACCCGGCTATTTTAGTTGGCTTTAATCTTAGCTCTGGGTTGTAGTTGCTAAAAAGAAAACTAGCACGATCTTTGACTGAATTAGTATGAGTAGAGGGTCTGGATCAAAGGAGAGATGGGCCAGTATTCCAGACTGCTTAGACTATACCCAGGCTATTGTGGTTCAGTTTGGGGACAATATTTGAAGAGACCTTGACAAGCCAGAGTCCAGAGAGGCACAAGAAGAAAGAGTAGAGACTGAGAAACATAATCAGATAGACAGTGATTTGGAGAATGTTTTGCCTGGGCAATTGGAAAAAAAATAGGTGTGTGTCTGTTTATAATGTCTTATACCAGAGAAAAGAAGTGAAACTGGACAGAGGTCAGAAAGAGGCAGCTTTGAAGCCAACATGAGAGTGTATTTTCTACTGAAATGAACTGCTTCACATAGATTACATGTGAGACGTGTAATGAAGCATGAAGCATGAAGCAGGAAACCACGGCTTGATGCCATCTGTCAAGTGTCTAGAGATTTCTGTATCAGATGGGAAGATGGACTCCTATGATACTCTCTGAGATCCCTTTCAAATTATGATCCTAAGCAAATCTATTGTCTGGGAGGAGATACAAAAATTTTTGAAATTAATTTCAAAGTTTAGAGAGAATCACACGGTTCTTCACTTAGAGACGATCTTTTGCAACTAAAACCTGAAAAATTGAAACCCAGGGCATGGTTACACATCTTTTGAAAGAGCCAAAGGAAGTTTTGCTTAAATAATCAATCCTCTAGTTTTATTTCCATATAGTTTCTTAAACATAGTGGGACCCACATGTTCATTAACAGACAGATCAGTGCATAGTTCGGGAAGACCTGCATTCTATACCCAGGAGAAGCTCTTATAATTGGCACAGGTCAGTGAATTGGATTTTCTCAGGTTCTTCCTGTCTTGTATAATATAAAAAGCAAAGTATGCCTTCTAGCTTTGTAACCTCTTTTTTCCTAAGCAAAGTCATCCAATAAAGATCCCACCAGTTTTCAGTTTTGAACTAAATCTAAATTCAGTCCTGAACCTACTGGTGTGTTGACTTTTATTCAGTCCTAAAGGATAAAACAGTAAAAGTGCAGATGTTGTGCATGGTCAAGGAGACATGGTACATATCTTGTTTTTCAGGTTCATGGGCTCTCAGCTTCAGAAAAATGTGTACAGCACCATGAGCCATGAAGGTTTTCTCCCCTCACGTTTCAAATCACTCTTTCATTAACTCTTTGCTAATGCCTCTCCTCATTCTACATTTTTGTTCTAGGTTCAGTATGTTATAGAATTAATTCTTACCTGAGCTTCTCTCCCTTTTTCTTAACTCTTTATATATGTACACCCTTTTAACAGGTTATCTTAACATTTTTTAATCAACTCAGTGGCAAATATACCAGACTCAAAGCTTTAGCTGTGCATACTGCATTTGAAAGGTCAAGCAAATAGGAAATGTGGCATCCAGAGTCCTCTCCTCTTTGATACTAAAACTAGAGATGAAGAAGATAAGAATGGTATGAAGCTTCTCTTATCTTCTGTTTTATATTCTTTTTCCTGATGTGTGGTGGTGGTGGTGGTGGTGGTGTGTGTGTGTGTATCTAGCGGGGAAAAGGGGGAAGCAGAGGGGAAAGGGGGAGAGAAGGAGGGGAGGAAAACGAGAATTGGATAGTATTAATAGTTGCTATAATTTATATGGCTATCATTTAATTGAAGCAAAAGTACATAAGAGACACACAGGGTTAAAATTGCAGAGGGAAAAGCAGATCTCTTGGACTGAGGGAACCGAGCTGAATCACAGAGTCCAAGCTTGAGATATTCAGCCACATACATTTCTCCAGGTTCTATTTACAGCCTCCTGGTAATTTTCAGTGGTGCACCTGCTGCATTTCTAAGGGGGCAAGGTTTATTTTTGGCACAACCCCTCCTACTTCTCCCCTATCTCTGGCTTCTCTTTCTCTGACCTCCAGACACTCAGCATCCTTACACTGATCTCTGGTTTGCCAAAAACCTGTTGGTACTCCCTGCCATCTCTTTCTCCTCTTTCCAGCCCCAAATCAAGTCTTAATCCCAGATGGTGCAAGGAGGTAGTTGGGCTGGTTATCTGATTAAAATAATCAGATAGAAAAGAGTCTTAATTTCTGTTCAAAAGATATACTTGAAAGAGGAGGTGTTAGTTTTAGTTGGGTCTCTATTTGCATTTTCTGGTTCTTGAGTAAGTAGCTTTTCATCCGATTCCCAAATTTCCACCCACAGAGCACTTAAAACACATTAATCTAACTGGCAAAATGTAGATGGGAACACTTTTTGAGTTAGGGTATATATGTGGGCTCCTGGCCAGTTAGACAAATCCCCATCCTACTCTCATCAATCCAGTAATTTCACCAGTCTCACCCTCCTCACTTTTATAAACAACATAATTCACAGTAGAATATGGTATTTCTTGGGGAGAGTGCAGGACAGAAGCACAGTGAGCAGGTGGAGGGCACAAGAACCAGCTGATCTTATACAAAAAGTATTGAATTAATAAAATGTATTCATATACAAATATTAATTTTCATTAAAAAATTAAAACAGGGGACGCCTGGGTGGCTCAGTTGGTTAAGTGGCTGCCTTCGGCTCAGGTCATGATCCCAGCGTCCTGGGATCGAGTCCCACATCGGGCTCCTTGCTCGGCAGGGAGCCTGCTTCTCCCTCTGCCTCTGCCTGCCTCTCTATCTGCCTGTGCTCGCTCTCTCTCTCTCTCTCTCTAACAAATAAATAAACAAAATCTTAAAAAAAAAATTTAAAACAGGTTGCAAGAACAATGTAATATCTACCATATACCCTTTATCTAGTTCTATTAGTAAAACATTTTGCCACATTATCTATCTTTCTAAAACCATTTGAGAGTAACTCACATATATCAAAAACTCCCATCCCTAAATAATTCAATGTGTATCTCTTAATATGCACACACTTTTTCATAACCACCATTCTAGAATTTAAGAGGCTTAACATTTAAATAAAAATAAAATATTCAGGGGCGCCTGAGTGGCTCAGTGGGTTAAAGCCTCTGCCTTCAGCTTGGGTCATGATCCCAGGGTCCTGGGATCGAGCACCGCAGCGGGCTCTCTGCTCGTCAGGGAGCCTGCCTCTCCCTCTCTCTGTGCCTGCCCCTCTGCCTACTTGTGATTTCCGTCTGTCAAATAAATAAATAGAATCTTTTAAAAAAATAAAAATAAAATGTTCATCTAATATACAATCCATATTCAAATTTCAACAATTGCCCTGGAAACATTACTTTACAGCACTTTTCTCCCAATCCAGAATGACATGTTGCCTTTAGTGACATATCTCTTTAATCCCTTAAATAGATAACAGGTTTTCTGCTTTTTCTTTTTCATTCGTGACACTGATCAAAAGAGTATAGGACAGTGGATGAAAAGGATATCTCTCAATTTGCATTTTTCTGATTGTTCTTTGTGATTAGATTCAGAATATGGATTTTTTGACTGGGACACTATGTAAGGGATATCATATGCTTCTCAGTATCTCACATCAGAAGGCACTTTGTGTCACTTTATCCCATAACTGGTGACATTAACTTTGATCATTTGGTTTGGGTGGTGTCCATCAGATTTCTCCACTGTAAAGGGGCCATTTTGATCACTTTGTAATGAATAAGAAATCTGAGGCTTCTGTGAGAGTATGTAAATATCGTGTGTCAGTGACTTTAACATCTATTTTATGATTTTGCAATCTAGTAATAGATAATTCCCTATCTGAATTATTACCATAATGGTTGCAAAATGGTGATTTCTTAATTTCACCATTTCCAGTGTCTTAGTTGTCAAGAAGAAGAGTTATTTCTCCTTTCTGGCCTTTATATTTATTTAACATTTTAAGAATAAATATGCACTTGTGTATTCTTTTCTGAAACTCATTGTGTTGTAGTCCATTCTAATCATTATTCATTGGTGATCCAATTGTCCCAGTTTTGGTAACGGGAGGTAGCTTCAAGCTGGCTTCTGTTTGCTTTTGACATGTGCTCCATCACTCTGAAAATCTTGCTTTCCAGCCCAAGATCTTCATGGGCATTTTGTACTTTCCCTCTTTCTGTCTTCGAATCATTCATTTCTCCAGAGTCTGGGTCCTTTTAATAGAGATTGGCATTTAGAAAGCAAGATGTGGAGGCATATATTTCAAAATATGAAAATAACGCTGTTCCTGTTTCCTTGGACCACCACATGGAATACTGATGTGTGGTGATTTGCAATCCTGACTCTACCCTCCCCATCATGACCCTGGCAATTCCCTCCATTCCTTGGGGTTTGATTCATCATCTGAAAAGAAACTGGATTAGGTAGTATTTAACCTTTTCAGGGTCACCAACGCATTTGTGAACCTGATAAAAGATACAGTCCCATCTCCCCAGAGACAATCTCAAAGAGGCAAAAATTCGCATTGAGAGGGTTTGAGGCTTTGAAGCCTCCGTGAGGCTCCAGATCCCTGGGTTAGTGATCCCTGCTGTCTCTTCAAACGCTGACGTTCTGGGAGTCTATAAGCGACCGTGCTGCTGTCAGAATGATGCCTGAGACATCAAAATGTGGAAGGATTTATATAGAAACCGATGAGAAAGGGATACGAAGAAAGGAGCCGGTGAGCAATGCGTTGCTCAACCCCGGTTCTTGGCTGGTGCCGAATTTGCCGGCGCACTGCAGTCACAGGTGAGCGGTTTGGCGGGAAGGCCCTCAGGTAGGCGGAGAATGCCCGGGCGAGGGAAGGAGACGGCCAGGTGGCTGCACCCCTCCGTTCCGCCCACCAGGGCCCGCTCTTGCCCTTCGGCTGGGGTGGCCCGGGAACTGGGCGGGCCAGGTGATCCCGCCCCTGGCAGCCGCAAGGCGGCGGAGAACCCCGGGTGCCTGAGTCCGGAAAGAACGCGCCGTCCAGGCCCCTCCCGTCTTCCCTTGCTCCCTCCCTCCCAGCCACCGACGTCTGCGGTGCTCCGGTCGCCATGGTGACCAATTGAGGCCCGGTCCCGCCCCCGCCTCCCTGCCCCGGCCCCCTGACGTCGGCGCACGTCAGCGGCGGCGCGCGCCTGGCTGGGCCCAGCCGAGCGGGAGGGACAGAGCAGAGGAGCTAGCTGAGCGGCGTCGCCGGAGCCCAGCAGCGCCGCCGGCCCGCCAGCCCGCGCTCCAGTCCGCCGTGTCTAGCAGCGGGGCCCAGCATGGTCATGGCGGATGGCCCGAAGCACTTGCAGCGCGGGCCGGTCCGGGTGGGGTTCTACGACATCGAGGGCACGCTGGGCAAGGGTAACTTCGCGGTGGTGAAGCTGGGGCGGCACCGGATCACCAAGACGGAGGTGCGGCCCGGGGCTCGGCGGGAGCGTCCGGGGCGAGGGTCCGGGAGAGAGGAGCTGTTGGCCGGGAGGGGCGGCTGCAGCGGGGTTGGGGGGGTGGTGCTGGGGCTAGCGGAGAGGCTGGGTCTCTGGCTGAGGCGAGGGGCCTGGGACTGTGAGGACCCGGGAGCTGCAGGGGGGTCGGTGAGCGCCGAAGGGCTCCGGGCCCGGTCATCTCGACCCGAGTGTCATCCAGTTGGAAACCCGACAGGCCAGGGCTTTGCCTTCTCTACGCCACCCCCGGTGGCCATACGGAATTTCTCCCAGAGCCTCCCACCCGGGCCGTGACCTGATCTGTGGCCTCCGCTCCGGAGCCCAAGTTCCGCGTCTTCCCAGCTTTCAGCTGGGGGTGGGGTGGAAGGGGTGGGAGGGGAAGTCTGGGTGCTCCCGGGCTGAGCGAGGAGGGACGTCGCCAGCCCGGGGAAGGGGCCGCCTGCGCTCCGACTCCCGGGTCGGGGCATCGCGCGGCCCCCGTGACGGCTGCGCCCCTCCGTGGCCCCTCGGGGAAGGGGCCCAGTGGCCAGGGAATGCCCGACGGCCATTGTCCATCGTCTGTGTCTCCTTTTGCCCGACAGCGTCTCCTGATTTGGTGTCAGGCTAGCTTGATCTCGTGCCTGAGGCATTTCCATCTAATATTCCAGACAATAGAACGGGTTAAAATGGTCATCTCTGCGTTTGCACGGTTGGTGGCTCGGTCTCACTTCGCTCAGGTGGTCCCTTGACCAGGTGTGCGTTCTGGCGGCGAATGCGCGTTCCTTAAGCCACATCTGATTCTGCTTCTCTACTCCTAAAGCCCTCAACTGCTTCCTGGCGGTGAATCCAGCATCCCCCACTCCACTGCACATTCTGATGCACCGTACATATTTTCTCCCAAGTCTCTCTTCTTACCTAACCCGCCCCCCTTCCTTTCACTGCCTCAAGCTGCTCTCCTCAGGGTCTCTATTTTAAGACGTGCAAATTAAATACTTCAGAAAAAAACAGTAGAAACAAAACTATTCTTTAGAATAAAACCTTGTGTTTTTTACGTACTCTACCCTGCCTTATTGCAGTTGTTCTGGCGTTTCGTTCTTTTTCGGGTTTTTCTTTCCCTCAGATTTCATCCTATTCCGTTTTTTCCCCCTTATTATTGAAAATGTGCTAGAGTTTGAATATGCAGTAACCTAGGAATGGATTTTCATAATGACTATGTGAGGTGTAGGACATTTGAAAACTTGAGTGATTTCTGTTGCTGCTGTTCTTGGAAGTTTTGCTTAATGTGAAGGAATCCATTTCCAAAAAGTAGGGGCACATGTCATTGCATCATCTTCACTTTTTGTCCTCCTCTACTAATGGTGAGGCATTCCAAATCAGACTTACTTTATAGCATCAGGACCAAGGTCACAAATTTTCTCTTACAAATTTACCTTTGTTCACAATTATACTAAGTTTTTAATGATAAATAATGTGCCTGTAGTGAGATTACTTAATCTTGATCTTAGCCTTTCTAAAAATAAAGAAATTGATTCCATTCCTCTAAAGAACCATGGCCTAATGCCATGCTATTTCCCCATAAACTACATAAAAGAAGGTATTTTTAATGTGTATTTTTATGAGTCCTTGCTTAATGATTCTAAAAATCAAACAGATTGTGCATTAGAGAAAGCTTCTTACAGAACTTTTGAACATTTTTATGTGGTTGAATTCCAAACCCATTAGGTTCATAATTTTTTTCTCATCAGCTTTTATCAGTATTGGTCACAAGATTTCATTAATTCAGCTACTACTTATTAGGCCAAATTTAGATACTAGGTATTTATTTAAGAACTGTTTAGGTGAGCTGGTATTGAGTGACACTTTCTCTTGAGGTTGACAGTTCAAACCAAGTCTCTTTTAAACTGATACATCTGGTGGAGCTAGGGGGCACTGTGGAGTAGTACCGTGGTTTGGCCATCAGGTATCAAGATGAATGCATTTGTAATTGAAGGCATAGGTGGGATCTCTCAGATCCTAGTATACATGTGAGAAATGATTTAGTTTAAAACATAAATTTCTAATCCACAGAACCAATTGCCCTTTGCTTTTCAAAAGAAGGTGTCTTTAACATATAAAAAGAAATAATGTCAGTTTAAGATGGGTGAGTGTCCCTGGTAATATGGTGTGAGTGGAAATGTTAAAATTGAGAGGAATGAGGAAATAACAGGGTAATTAACAAGGAGAAAAGTTCTTGTAGATCTGACATTTTGCAGAGTTGCTCTGTGAACTTTTGTGGTAATTTGCATTAAGAATTGTTTAGCAACAGTACCTCTAGTATTGTTTCTTAAAGTATACTATTAATGAGGATTTTTAAAACAGTGCTTATGATCCTCGTTCATCGTCTAGATAAGTATTTCTGTCTTCAATGGATACAGCTATCCCAAATACTATAAGATGGCTAGTGGAAACCTTAAAGTTTTATTTAATCTTATTTTAAGTTTTCATTGCTGAGCATACTACAGTATTACAGAGAGAACAATTAAAGTGGTATAAAGAACAATGTCAGCTAAATATCATGATTATGCTTCTTACAGAAATTTCTTCAATATAGTATGTTTTAACATCAATGTAAGTTTGTGTTTTAAAACTTAGAGGTCTTTTTTCCCAAGTTTGAACCCAAGACAAATTTTAGGGCTTAGTTTGAACGACTGTGTGGTAAACAATTTGACCCTGTTATTTTTACTTGGCTCTTCTCTGTCTCGTTCTGAATCACTGAAGAATAATGTATTTTCTACAAAGATTGGGAGATCCAAAACTGTTTGCCTTTTAGGAAAAAAAAAATCAGCACACAAAAAGAAATCTTCATTTTGGTCTAATCTGTCAAATAGCTTAACATTGTTTAAAAAGTATAATTACATCATCATCTGAAGCTGTATTCTCATGTTAGATCTCTATGTAAATTTTGCACACAAAAGGGAAGGCAGGTGGTGGTAGAATCCAGCTTCCTAATATAAGACTTCAGAAAAGCTTTGTAGTGTTGGTTTGTGGTTTATGAATTAGAGTAGCTAATTTTATAAAATTAGCATAATGGGAAAAGAATAATAGCATTTAGACTGTTAAACTATTTTAGGCAATAGTGGTTGCTAGTTTGCTATGCTGTGGCTGTCCTTGAGTAGTGTTTTATTTTATCAAAACTGTACTAGCAAAGAATTTCTTCCTTCTAATTGTATGGCTAGTTTTTTGTTGGTTTTTGTCTGTTGAATAAAATTCCAAAAAAGTCATTTGTGCCCATAAGTTGTTTTTGTTTTCTGTTAAAGAGTCTTACTATAAGAAATGTAAAGAAGAGTATAGTGCACAAAAAGTACATGGGCAATTCCTCCACCAATGGGAGTAAATCATTCTCATGACATATTTCCCTCTTTTTTTTTTCATTATTATTATTTTCCATAGATGAGATTACATACTGTATATACTTACATAAATTACATCATTTTTTCCACTTATTGTATAGCATATTTTGCTTATTATATATAACTTTATAAGGTACTTTTAATAGCTGCATAGTGTTCCACCTTGTAAATGAATTCTATCTTAACAATTTTCTTATTATTGAACATTTCCAGTTTTCACTTATAGTAAATTATCTGAATAATATTTGCATATGTAACATAGTAAATAATCTGAATAATATTTGCATATGTAACTCTGCGGTTTTTTCCAGAGGAAGAGGCAGTAAGAGGGAGTGGGATTTGGAGGTAAATTCCTAGAAAGGAAATTATCAAGTGAGAAGATACTATTGCTCCATTAAAGAATAATATATATTATCAAACTGATATGTTTATTATTGAAAATTTTTAAAGTATCGGTAAATGAAAAAAATTACCCATAAGATCACCACCCAAAGATAACCATTAGTTGTTTTCAGATCTTTTCGGTGACCATTGTATTTTCCTCAATACCAGACCTCTTACATTGCTTAGCTAAAGAGCATATAAGCATGTGGTCCGTAGACTAAAGCTATTTGACAGAATTTCTGAAAATTACCTTATTAAAATGGCATGTTGGGGGGCGCCTGGGTGGCTCAGTCAGTAAATCGTCTGCCTTCAGGTCAGGTCATGATCCCAGGGTCCTGGGATCAAGTGCCATGTCATGCTCCCTGCTCAACGGGGAGTCTGCTTCTCCCTCTGCCTGCCTTTCCCCCTGCTTGTGTATGCATGCTCTCTCTCTCTCTCTCTCTCTCTCTCACACAAATAAATAAACTCTTTTTAAAAAATGAAATAAAATGGCATGTTGGTGTTGGACTACTTACTTATCCTTAAGAGAACCTGGAATGCAGAACTGATAGCATAGACATTCTGAAGACTGTTTTTTTGTTCACTGAAAAGCTTTCTGTATGCATTTGGGGTTTTTAGGTTTAGGCATAATTCTTTACTACCTTAGAATGTAAGTATTTTTAAAGCTTTCCAAATAAAATAGCAAAATTGCATTCTTAGAGCGAGGATAGGAACAAACAAAAAGAATATTATATCCTGATTACAGTGTTTCTTGAGGAGAACTTATTTTTGTAATACATTTGAATTTTATATTTTGCTTTAAAGTTTTCGGACTCCTCTCAGTAGTCTTGGTATTAATCTTGTGCTCTGAAATATCCCATATTTCAAGAAGCAACTATATTATGTACAACAGAAGGACTGGTTATCAGTTAACTTAAGCACTGTTATTTGTTTCTGGGCCTATGTATGGTCTTTATAGTGTGTTGATTTGAAAATTATATTTGTCATGGGTATATGTGCTATATTAGAAACTGCTCTCTACTTTCTTGGCACCCCAAATAATATTTGACAAATTATTCTGCTAAATATTGCTCAAAACGATCTGTTCTTTTTGGGAGTGGTTGGGGACAAACATCCAAAATAAGAGTTGTGTAAATTTTTATATTCTGTAGAAATTTTTAACTTTAACAGAGTTTAATGCATTCTGATTTTGATTCTACTGGGAAATTCTATCTCAATATCTGGCAACTAAGGAAACATTTATTTGGAAATAACTGAAACTGGCCTCCATTCCTGGATTCATATAATGACATTTGACTTATGGGGCAATGCTGAAGGTAGTCAGTTTCCTTGGAGCCAACTGGATTCCAGAAATTCACTAGGCTTCCATTCTTTCCTATTTAGTGTACCTAGCACCTCTTCTATCTTCTGCCTCCATATTTTCTGAAAAAAGTTTTTAATGTATTTCTAGGCCTGTCTTTAGAACATTTATGGAGAATGCTTTCCCACTCTTCAAAGAGAAATAACCCCTATACCCAGTTTGAGATTATTAGAAGAATGAAAGGCATTACATTTGGGCATCAGAAACTCTTCATTTAGAAAATTTTTAAATGTTTTTAACATTTAACAGTTAAATGATAATTCTTTGATGAATTAGACTGAAAAATGCTAAAGTTTGTTTTAACTTCTTCTCTAAGATAAACATAGTATTTATGTGTTCTTTCCTCCAGTTATAAAAGTATGCACGTATATTGTAGATATTATTGAAAAACTCAAGAAAATAAACATCCTTAATGCCACCATTTGGACCAAGAGATCACCACTATTAATATTTGGTTCATATCCTCTTCATTATTCACATATATTTTATATGTTCATAATGAAATTGATGTCATCAATTTCAATACATTTTTTTAAAAAGATTTTATTTATTTATTTGACAGACAGAGATCACAAGTAGGCAGAGAGGAGGAAGCAGGCTCCCTGCTGAGCAGAGAGTACGATGCGGGGCTCGATCCCAGGACCCTGGGATCATGACCTGAGCAGAAGGCAGAGGCTTTAACCCACTGAGCCACCCAGGTGCCCCCCCCTTTTTTAAGAGTTTTTTTTTTTTTTTTTTTTACTTAATGTGTTAACATTTCCCTGAGTTAAAAAAAGAAAAAATTCTAAAGCATTGTTAAATAGCATTCTGACATATGATTGCATTTTATTTCATCAATTTCCTGTTATTGAACATTTAGAATGTTTCTCTTTTGCTGTTTCTCCAAGGTCATGTTTAGGAGAGCATTCCTATAGAGATATATATGTATATATATATATCTCTGTGCGCTTAACTGATTATTCCCTCAAGGTAATCCCATGGCAGTGGAATTCTTGGGTCAAGGAATATGTCCTTACATCTACAACTTATGGCATGAGATGCCAAATTATCCTCTAGAAAAGTCACACCTGTTAATTTTCACTAGGAAGAAATTTACCAGGAATATTACTTTTCTAAATCTTTCCCGTTTGATAGGGGAAAATAATATTTTTTATTTTAATTAACATTTCTGGTTTAACATTTTTTATTTACTTTGAGTGCATGATTTTTTAATAATTTTAAAATTTTTTTATAAACATATAATGTATTATTAGCCCCAGGGGTACAGGTCTGTGAATCGCCAGGTTTACATACTTCACAGCACTCACCATTAACGCATACCCTCCCCAATATCCATAACCCCACCACCCTCTCCCTACCCCCCTCCCCCCCTCCCCCCGACCCCCTTAGTTTGTTTTATGACATTAAGAGTCTCTTATGGTTTGTCTCCCTCCCGATCCCATCTTGTTTCATTTTTTCTTTTCCTACCCCCAGCCGCCCCCCCATTGCATCTCCACTTCCTCATATCAGGGAGATCATATGATAGTTGTTTTTCTCTGATTGACTTGTTTCGCTAAGCATAATACCCTCTAGTTCCATCTACATCATCACAAATGGCAAGATTTAATTTCTTTTGATGGCTGCATAGTATTCCATTGTATATATATACACCACATCTTCTTTATCCATTCATCTGTTGATGGATGTCCAGGTTCTTTCCATAGTTTGGCTATTGTGGACACTGATGCAATAAACATTCGGGTGCACATGCTCCTTCGGATCACTACGTTTGTATCTTAGGGTAAATACCCAGTAGTGCAATTGCTGGGTCGTAAGGTAGCTCTATTTTCAACTTTTTGAGGAACCTCCATGCTGTTTTCCAGAGTGCTTGCACCAGCTTGCATTCCTACCAACAGTGTAGGAGGGTTCCCCTTTCTCCACATCCTCGCCAGCATCTGGCATTTCCTGACCTGTTAATTTTAGCCATTCTGACTGGTGTGAGGTGGTATCTCATTGTGGTTTTGATTTGTATTTCCCTGATGCCGAGTGATGTGGAGCACTTTTTCATGTGTTGTTGGCCATCTGGATGTCCTCTTTGGAACAATGTCTATTCAGGTCCTTTGCCCATTTCTTAATTGTTTGTTGTTGTTGTTGTTGTTGTTGAATTGTATGAGTTTTTTAAAATATATTTTGGATCTTAACCCCTTAACAGATATATTATGTGCACATATCTTCTCCTGCTCAGTAGGTTGCCTTTCTGGTTTTTTGTTGGTTTCCTTTGCTGTGTAAAAGTTTTTATTTGGTTTCATACTAATAGTTATTTTTGCTTTTGTTTCTCTTGCCAAAGGAGACCTATCTAGAAAAATGTTGCTGTGGCTAATGTCAGAGAAATTACTGCCTGTGCTCTTTTCTGGCTTTTTATGGTTTCAGGTCTCATATTTAGGCCTTTCATCCATTTTGAGGGTTTTTTTTTTTTTTATGAGTATGTATGTGTTAGAAAAATGATGCAGTTTCAGGCTTTTGCATGTAGCTGTCCAGCCTTCCCAGTACCATTTGTTGAAAAGACCATCTTTTCACCATGGTATATTCTTGACTCCTTTATTGTAGAGTCGTTGACCATATAAACATGGGTTTATTTCCAGGCTCTCTGCTCTGTTCTGTTGATCTGTGTGTCTGTTTTTGTGCAGTACCATACTGTTTTGATGACTACAGCTTTTGTAGTAGATCTTAAAATTGAGATTGTGATACATCCAGCTTTGTTTTTCAAGATTGCTTTGACTATTCGGGGTCTTTTATTGTTCTATATTAATTTCAGTCTTTTTTTGTTTTAGGTCTGTGGAAAATATTACTGGTATTTTGCTAGGGAGAGCATTCAATCTGTAGATTGCTTTGGGTAATATAGACATTTTAGCAACATTGATTCTTCAATCTAGGAGTATGGTATATTTTTCCACTTGTTTATGCTGTGTTCAGTTTTTCTTTCACTGGTGTTTTATAGTTTTGGGAGTACAGGTCTTTCACCTCCATGGTTAAGTTTGTTCCTAGGTATCTTACTCTTTTTGATACAGTTGTAAGTGGGATTGTTTTCCTAATTTCCCCTTCAGTTTCATTATTTGTGTATAGAAATGCAGTACATTTCTGTATATTAATTTTATATCCTGTGACTTTACTGAACTCATGTATCAGTTCTAGTATTTTTTAAATGAAGTCTTGAGGGTTTTCTGTATAATGTGTGTCATCTGCAAATAGTGAAATTTTACCTCTTACCAATTTGGATGACTTTTATTTCTTGTCTGATTGCTATGGCTAGGACTTACAGTACTGTGTTGAATAAAAGTGGTGAGAGTGGACATGCCTGTCCTGTTCCTGATCTTGGAAGAAGAGCTCCTAGTTCTTCACCATTGGGTATGGTGTTAGCTATGGGTTTCTCATATATGGCCTTTAATATGTTGAGGTAGTTCCCTCTAAACCTATTTTGTTGAGAGTTTTTATCATGAATGGATGTTGTACTTTGCCAAATGCTTTTTTTGCAACTATTGAGATGATCAAATGGTTTTTATCCATTCTCTTACTAATATAATGTATCATGTTGGCTGATGAATGTTGAACCACCTTTGCATCCCTAGAATAAATCCCACTTGATTACGGTGAATGATTTTTTAATGTATTATTCAATTTGATTTGCTCATATTTCATTGAATATTTTTAAATCTATGTTCAGCAGAGATATTGGCCTTAGTTTTTGTAGGGTTTTTTTTGTTTTGTTTTGTAGTGCCTTTATCGTTATTGGTATCAGGGTAATGCTGCCCTCTTAGAATGCATTTGGAAGTTCTCCTTCCTATTCTATTTTTTGGGGATAGCTTGAGAAATAATAGGTATTAACTCTTAACATGTTTGATAGAATTCACCTGTGAAGCCATCTGGTCCTGGACTTTTGTTTATTGGGAGGTTTTGGTTTTTTGGGTTTTTTTTAACTGATTGAATTTCATTGCCTGTAATCAGTCTGTTAAATATTCTCCTTCTTCTTGATTCAGTTTTGGAAGGTTTTATGTTTCTAGGAATTTATCTGTTTCTTCTAGGTGGTCTAATTTACTGGCATAAAATTTTTTATAATAATCTCTTATAATTCTTTGTAGTTCTCTGGTGACGGTGGTTATTTCTCCTTCACTTCTGATTTTATTTGAGTCATCTCTCTCTCTCTCTCTTAAGTCTAGCAAAAGGTTTATCAGTTTTGTTTATCTTTTCAAAGAACCAGCTCCTGGTTTCATTTATCCTTTCTATTGTTTTTGTAGTCTTTATTTCACTTATTTATGCTCTGATCTTTATTATTATTATTATTATTATTACTACTACTACTACTATTTCTGGCTTTAGCCTTTGTTCTTTTTCTAGCTCCTTTGGGAGTAAGGTTAGGTTGTTTGAGATTTTTCTTGCCTCTTGAGGTAGGCCTGTATTGCTATAATCTTCCCTCTTAGGACAGCTTTTCCTTCATCTGAAAGATTTTAGACCATTGTGTTCTCTTTTTCATTTGTCTCCATGTAGTTAATTTCCTCTCTGATGGGTTGTCAGACCCAGTTATCATTCAATAGCAGTTTATTTACCCTCCATGTATTTGTGTTCTTTCCAGATTTTTTCTTGTATGTGATTTCTAGTTTCATACTGATGTGATTGGAAAAGATGCATGGTACGATTTCAGTCTTTTTTAATTTGTTGAGACTTATTTTGTGGCTTAACATGTGATCCCTTCTGGAGAATGTTCCACGTGGAATTGAAAAGAGTGTGTATTCCACTGATTTTGGATGAAATGTTCTGAATGGATCTGTTAGATGCATCTGGTCCAATGTGTCATTTAAAGCCACTATTTCCTTGTTGAATTTCTGTTTGGATGATCTGTCCATTGATGTGTGTGTTAAAGTCTCTTATGATTATTGTATTACTATTATTTCTTCATTTATGTCTGTTCATAGTTGCTTTATGTATTTGGCTGCTGCCATAGTTGATGCACAGATATTTACTGTTGTATCTTATTGTTGGATTGTTCCCCTTATGATTATGTAGTGTCCTTCTTTGTCTCTTGTTAATCCGTATTATAAAGTCTGTTTTGTCCGATGTAAGTATTGCTACCCCACCTTTCTTTTTGCTTCCATTTGCTTGTTAAATGTTTTTTCCATCTCTTCACTTTCGATCTGAATGTGTTTCTAGGTCTGAAGGGAGTCTCTGGTAAGCAGCATATAGATGGGTCTTGCTTTTTTTTTTATCCTTTCAGTCAATCTGTGTCTTGTGATTGGAGTAATAGTCTGTTTACATTGAAAGTAATTATCACCAGGTAGATACTGCCCTTTGTTACTTGTTTTATAGTTCTTCTCTGTTCCTTTCTTCTTATCTTGCTCTCTTCCCTATGGTTTCTTTAGATTACTCTTGGATTCTTTTCTCCTTATTTTTTATATATCCATTATAGGTTTTTGATTTATAGTTACCCTTAGATTCATATATAATATCTTAAGCATGTAGCAGTCTATATTAAGTTGATGGTTGCATAAGTTTGAACCCATTCTAAAAGTCCTAAATTTTTACTCTCTACCCCCTCACACACATTTTCTATATATGATGGCCTACTTTATATCCTTTTATTTTGTGAATTCCTTGACTGATTTTTCTGCCAGTCTTTGGGTTTTTTTCAGAGTTAATTGCACTGATGTGGCTGTTACTTTGGTGTATACATGGGACAAGGTAAGCTCAGGATCCTTCTACTCTGTGATCTTCCCAGAACTCCCTCAGGATGGATGGCTATTTTTTTTTAGCCTAATTTTGTTTTGAGATTTTTGTTTTTAAGTAATCTCTGCACCCAATGTGGGTCTCAGACTCACAACCCTGAGATCAGGAGTCACATGCTTTTCCAGCTGAGCCAGCCAGGGACCCTTGGATGGGTGATTTTTAAGGTTCTTGATAAAAATTGCCAAAATACCTTTCAGAAAAATTGTAACCTATTTTATAGTCATACCAGCAATGTATAGAAGTGGCCATCTTGTTGAACCTTAGCCCACAAGGGTGTTTACCTTTTAATCTTTGTAAATGTAAGTGGAAAGGGTATTTCTTAATATAATCCACTTAACATTATATTAGATATTTTATTATTTTTAATTCACTTTTTCCCATTTTTGAGGTTGAATATTCAGTGTTGCTGCTTTTACATGGGATTTAGTTTGATAGCAATCATTCTAGCTTAGGTATGTCCTCCGAAGTTGTATAGGAAACCTTCCTTTTGTCCCTTAGCAGATGGAATATAAATTTTTCTGTCTCTACATACACTCACTAAAGGTTTGTTTTTTTAAAGATACTGCATGCATAT
Organism: Taxidea taxus jeffersonii; assembly: GCA_003697995.1. Lineage (NCBI taxonomy): Eukaryota > Metazoa > Chordata > Mammalia > Carnivora > Mustelidae > Taxidea > Taxidea taxus. The sequence continues at coordinate 39,060 of ML108808.1, read as the reverse complement.
GTAGAAATTGGAGAGTTGAATAATTCAGATGAATAACAAAGAGAAAGGAATCCATCAGTTTCGGAGTCCTTTGCTTGACTTTGTTGTGACCATGCAGATTTTGTCCTTGGTATTTATTTCAGAACTAAGTAGAAAAGGGATGCAGAGAATAAGCTCCCAGAAATCTAAGTTCATAGTTACCTTTAAAATGTTGGAACACAACCCTTTTGTATGTTGGAACTTTCATACACGTCGGAAAAACCCCCAAGTGCAGATTTTTCTTGTTGACAAAATTTGTTTTCCAAAATATGTTCTCTTTGTTCTCACAGATCTATTAAGTTCCTTGAAGGTAGGAATCAGATCTTGTTCATTTTTGTATCCTGAGCATAATTCCGGGCACACAGCAGGTGCTCAGTAAGGGTGCAAATAATAGGCTCTTTAGAAAGGTAGAAAGAGGGGCGCCTGGGTGGCTCAGTGGGTTAAGCCGCTGCCTTCGGCTCGGGTCGTGATCTCAGGTCCTGGGATCGAGCCCCACATCGGGCTCTCTGCTCGGCAGGGAGCCTGCTTCCCCCCCTCTCTCTGCTTGCCTCTCTGCCTACTTGTGATCTCTGTCTGTCAAAAAAAAAAAAAAAAAAAAAAGGTAGAAAGATTGAACATGGAGTTTGGAGGCCTGTGGTTTTCCCAATAATTCACTTGAGCTGTAAAACCTTTTGTAGATTATGTAACATCTTTGGAACTTCTCATCAGCTCATAGATGCTCTGCTTGTTTCATTTACTTCAAAGTTCAGAAATAAATGAGATAAAATATGTTAAAGTATCTTATAAAATTATAAAGTACTACTCTGCAGTTGTGAAAGTCATCATCATCATCATCATTATATTTCCGGGAAGTACTTGGTAATGAGTCCCCTTGTTAAGAAATTACCTGGAAGAATATACCAGAGACTGCTAGCTGAACACTAAAAATCCATTGTTTCCTATTTTTCCTGGACCTATCACTGTCTGTCTCTGGGCCTCTCGCATTTAGATGGGGTTATGTGACTGAGTTCTAACTAATGAAGTGAACAGAGATAATATGTGCCACTTCAGGGCTAGCCCATAAAAACCTCTTGTGAGAGCTCCTCCAAGTTTCCTTCTCCTGTCATGCTGGAATGGAGACAACCTTTAGGGCAAATTGTGGAAGACTTTAAAAGTAGTAAAACCCTAGGTGACTCAGGAGGTTAAGCCTCTGCCTTCAGCCTGGGTCATGATCTCAGGGTCCTGGGATCGAGCCTCACATCGGGCTCTCTGCTCAGCTCGGAGCCTGCTTCTCCCTCTCTCTGCCTACTTGTAATCTCTGCCAAATAAATAAAATCTTTTTTAAAAAAAAAAGTAGTAAAACCTCCTTAAACCTCATATGCCTGCATGGAGGCATCTTCACCCATTCCATTCTGTGACATGACCAAAAAATAAACTTCTATTGTATTTGAATCACTATGCATTTTGTGGTCTACTTGCTACTTGTGTATGTGTGTGTGTGTGTGTGTGTGTGTGTGTGTACACATACATCTTTAGCCATTCATCTGTTGGTGGACATCTGGGCTCTTTCAGTAGTTTAGCTATTGTGGACATTGCTGCTATAAACATCGGGGTACAGCTGTCCCTTCAAATCACTGTTTGTATCCTTTGGATAAATACCTTGTAGTGCAAATGCTGGGTTGTAAGGTTAGCTCTATTTTTAACTTTTTGAGGAACCTCCATACTGTTCTCCCGAGTGGCTGTACCAGTTTGCATTCCCACCAACAGTGTAAGAGGGTTCCTCTTTCTCCACATCCTTGCCAATATCTGTTGTTTCCTGAGTTGATAGTTTTAGCCATTTTAACAAGTGTGAGGTGGTATCTCATCGTGGTTTTGATTTGTATTTCCCTAATGCCAAGTGATGTTGAGCTTTTTTTTTCACGTGTCTTTTGGCCCATTTGTATATCTTTGGAGAAATGGCTGTTCGTGTCTTCTGCCCATTTCTTGACTGGACTTTTTTGTTCTTTAGGTGTTGAGTTTGATAGATTCTTTATAGATAGTGGACTAACCCTTTATCTAATTAGACATTTGCAAATACCTTCTCCCATCCTGTAGGTAGCCTGTTAGTTTTGCTGACTGTTTCGTCTGCTGTGCAAAAGCTTTTTATCTTGATGAAGTCCCAGTAGTTCATTTTTGCGTTTGTTTCTCCTGACTTTGGAGACACATCTGGCAAGAATTTGCTGCGGCTGAGGTCAAAGAGGTCGCTGCCTGTGTTATCCTCTATGATTTTGATGGATTCCTGTCTCACATTTAGGTCTTTCATCCATTTTGAATTTATTTTTGTGTATGGTATTAGAAAGTGGTCCAGTTTCATTCTTCTGCATGTGGCTGTCTAATTTTCCCAGTACCATTTACTGAAGAGACTGTCTTTTTTCCATTGGGCATTCTTTCCTGCTTTGTTGAAGATTAGTTGACCAGGGAGTTGAGGGTCCATTCTGGGTTCTCTATTCTGTTCTATTGATCTGTATATCTGTGTTTGTGCCAGTACCATTCTTGATGATTACAGCTTAGTAGTACTGCTCGAGGTCCAAAATTGTGATACTTCCAGCTTTGGTTTTCTTTTTCAAAGTTACTTTGGCTATTCGGGATCTTTTCTGGTTCCATACAAATTTTAGGATTGTTTGCTCCAGCTCTTTGAAAAATGCTAGTGGTATTTTGATAAACATGGTTGCAGAAATTCCCAAGAAGATACCAGCTAATAGGATCCAACAGTACATTAAAAGGATTATTCACTACGACCAAGTGGGACTTATTCCTGGGCTATGAGGGTGGTTCAGCATCTGCAAATTAGGCAGTGTGATACACCGCATTAATAAAAGCCCTAACTATTAAAAGGAGCATGCTCACCCATGCTCCGCTTTTTCTTTAGTGCTTCACCTTTTCATAATCTTGTCAGGCCTTACAGGCAAGGGATAACAGGGTAAAGATACAAGTATGTGCATGTGTAGTCCATATATTTATAAGATAAAATTGAAGAGAATTAGATTTTGTCATTTGAGAATTTTTTGGTTGATAAAAGTTGAATAATGAGAGTTATGACTTATTAAGGTTTACTTAGATAATTTATGTATCTTTTGGTTTTTCATTGTTTGAGACCAGGGTTTTAAAAAAGAGTATGAGGTATTTCTTGGTAATACCTTGCTTTACTTGGAATTTAGTGTCTAAAGTTTTTCTTTAACAATACAGTGTTAAAGAAATGATAATCAAGATATTCTTTTTTATTTATTAACGGGTTCTGACCCATTTCATTATGAAAGTGGGTTTTTTTTGGGTGAGGGGGATATTTATTTATTTATTAAAGATTTTATTTATTTGTTTGACAGACAGAGATCACAAGTAGACAGGCAGGTAGAGAAAGATGGGGAAGCAGGCTCCCTGCTAAGCAGAGAGCCTGACTCGGGACTCGATCCCAAGACCCTGAGATCATGACCTGAACTGAAGGCAGAGGCTTTAACCCACTGAGCCACCCAGGTGCCCCAAGGCGGGTATTTAGACATGCTCCAGCAATTGGTGAGCAAGACATTTTCCTCAAAATAAGCATGTCTATGAAACTTCATGTTACCTTCCTAAGGAGTATTAGGGAAACTAAAATATATACTTATCCTCTTATCTGTTACCTTTTAGCTGTTACCTAAAGTAACTGATAATACTGTATCATAAAATTGAGGAGGAGGTGGTCGCTTTAAATTTATTTAAATTTAAATAAGTATTGGGGTGGTCCAATAATGTCCTTAATATCAAGTACAATATTGATTGGTGTCCTTATGTAGCAAAGTTTAGCACCTTTTACTTTCTAGAATATTTTGATTATGGAAATAATATACCATCAAATATAATGAAAATAATTATCACAAAACATGTGCACTTTACTATCTAGAGAAGGAACTACCCCCTTTCTTCTTTGGTAGTAAATTCAATTTTATGCGTTATACTTAGTAATTTGATTTCCCCTGGGAAGATTGAGTTCTTCTCTGGGTTACAGTTAATTCAAATCAGGAAATAAGGTGTGGACCACAAATTAGAAATACAGATTGGTAAGAAATAAACCTTACAGTAGAACTTTAAGAGATAAGAGCAAAGGACAAAGCAGCTATAGGAAAGAAAAAAAAAACTAATTGTGTAAACAAGAGTCTGAAAAAATTAAGTGGATTGACAAGCTGAGTCCTGTATCCTTAGATACCTTTTAGGAGTATTGAGCTATTAAAACACATACAATAATGGATAATAAAAATTATCTTGAAACAACATGAAACTGAGTTATGTTCAGAATACTTTTTGGTAGACTGTGAAGTACATTTTAGAGTTTCTTCAGAACTTGTTATAATCAAGTTTGAGTGGTTCCCAATGATCTGAAATTTTTAGTTAAATCAGAAAGGCTTATTTCCTAACCAAATAGCTACAATTTCTTTTAAAAAATCAGTTCTTTTTTGGTTGCATAGAAAAAAGTACATGATTCTTGATTTCTGACTAGTTACTTACCTTCAAATGCAGTGCCTTCAAATTGTTAACCTTGGAGTCGTTTGGGCTCCTATCTAGTTTTGATAGGAACAGGCTACATTTTAAAAAATCAGATCTTTTAAGGAAGTTAAAAGCTAGTGTAATTACTAACAGATGAGTTTTCGCACTTTGATTTTTAAAAATAAAGTTTAGGGGTGTCTGAGTGGTTCAGTCAGTTAAGCTTTTGCCTTTGGCTCAGGTCATGATCCCAGGGTCCTAGACTTGAGCCCCATGTTGGGCTCCCCACTTATTGGGGAATCATGCTTCTCCCTCTCCCTTTGCCCTTCCTCCCATTTGTGTCTCTCTCTCTCTTAAATAAATGAATAAAAACTTTTAAAAAGTTTAATCCAGTTGGTATCTTTCATATGAATTGATTTTAATACTTTAGCCATCCCATATCCTTCTCTCCACCCCCCCTCCCGCTGAAAGCTATGTCTGTATTCTTTGGAAGCTATCACTTGGTTTTCTAGAAAAGCAGTATTTCGGTACAGCAGCACCTGCCTTCTCCTTGGCTGATGAATTATTTACAGGTACTTTGCAGCAGGCTGATAACTGATTGAAGCTACTGAGCTTTTATTTCTTCAGTTTATAAGTGGAGGAAAACATTACAGTTATATTAAAAGAGAAATATGTTTTATTAAAGTAGCTCTGCAGAGTTATTCTCCTTAGCACACTAAAGATGCTCCTAAACAGTGCCTCGCATATGGTAGATGTCTAAGAAATACTTGTTGAATGAATGAGCATTGAATTTAAAGTATTTTGTTGACCTAGGAACTTACAGGCAAAGTATCTGGTGCTACATATCAAAAATTCTTAGCTGGAAGATGTTAACCGTTGTATACTGATTGTATTTATTTGTGCCCGGGACACAGGTGGCGATAAAAATAATAGATAAATCTCAGCTGGATGCAGTGAACCTTGAGAAAATCTACCGAGAAGTACAAATAATGAAAATGTTAGACCACCCTCACATCATCAAACTTTATCAGGTAGGATGTAACCTTATTCCTCTACATGCTTCTCACATCCTGTTTTCTCTTTGGCATCATCTTTCTCTTTTATGTTATTTTTTTAGTCCATAAAAAAGGAATAATTAGTTTTTATTAAGCTGAATACCTGTTTTCTATATTTAAGTAAAAAAATTAGGAAATAAAAAACTGGTAACTTCATTTTAAGTTGTTTCTCAGACTGTAGGTTATTTAATTAAAAAGTTTGTAGTTATGTATTTATGATACTCAAACCTGTTGGCTTTTGGTGGTTGTACCATAAATGAGGATATGGCAGTTTTGCTTATTTAAGAAAATACACTGTCCATGTTTTATGAAATCCAATGTTTAAAATAGTATATTACTTAGTGGCATACCTTGTAATACTTGGAGCCAAATCTTAAATATTTTGTTCAGATTAGTTTGTCAGATAACAAAAGGATAAAAGGAGTCATTTTTTAAGAAATCAGCTTTATATAGCTATAATTTTTGTAAAATAAATTGTACCCATTTCAAGTATAAGCTATGTTTTTTAAAAGAAAAACCTTCTCTGGGGTGCCTGGGTGGCACGGTTGGTTAAATGTCTGACTCTTGGTTTCAGCTCAGGTCTTGGTCTCAGGGGTCATGGGATCCAGCTCCATGGCTGGCTCTGTGCTCAGTGCAGAGTCTGCTTGGGGTTCTCTCTCCCTCTCCCTTTATCTCTCCCCCCACCCACCCACTCATGTTCTTTCTCTTTCTCTAAAATAAATAAACCTTAAAAAAAAGAAGATCTCTGATTTTTGAAGAGTAATTCATATTGAGGAATGATAATGTAATAAACTTTTTTAAACACCTCTATTCCTTAATATGTAGAATTTTTATATTAGAAAACTTTTTTTTAGAGGTGAAGAGGGTCAGGGCAAGGGCAGGACAGAGGGAGAGGGAGAGAGGGACTCCTAAGCAGGCTCCTTGCCCAGTACCAAGCCTGTAACAGGGCTTGATCTCACAACCCTGAGTACATGACCTGAGCCAAAATCAAGAGTGCAGCACTAACCAACTGAGTCGCCCGGGCACCCCGTTGAAAACTGTTACAGCACGCTGGCATAGGACTTCGATCTCCATAGTGTGATGCGGGCACCTAGTGGTATGCTAGAGTCCGCCTGTACTGGCTTATAAAAACTGACTGTTAAATTTTCAGATGTTTTGCAAACCAACTAATACCATGTTAGTATCTCAAAATCAGCTATAGTGGGAGTATTTACACCATAGAAAACTGTCTACAAGTCAGGGCCTTTTTTTTCCCCCACAGAGAGCTAATGCTAGCACATTCCTCTCTGTACTCACATGGGTTGGCACAAGTGTCTCTTGGGCATAATAAGAAAATATTAGAACTTCTATGCTTATTTTTTATATCTACTTGTGTGCATTCTGTAATGTATGTAATGTGTTTATACAGTGGCACAAGTATATAATTTGTGTCTCTGCTTATATTAATCTAAACATATGCACGCACATGTGTGTATACATGTACATGCATGTGTGATACACATTAAACAACTTGTTACTGATAGAGATTTGTAATTAAAAAGGTATGGAGACCATTGGAGACCATTAGTATTACCATTAGAATGAGAGATCATGGTGTGCCTCTCAAAACAGTTCTAAAACGGCAGAAGGCTTCTTTGGTGGTATTTATATCAGAGTATTTCTCTTTTTATGCTTTTTTTTGTTTGTTTTTGGGGTTTTTTTTTTTGTAATTCCTAAAGAGGATACTTATAAGAAACTAATCTACATCCTTAGAAGTCTGATGAACTATAAGCCAAACTAAGATTAAACTACCATGATTCACAGAATTACATCTTTATTTGATCTAAATAAACAGTTAAATTGATTTGCTGTTTATCTTATTTCGACTCCAGTTGTGAGTAGGTCTCTTTGTTTTCTGGCCTGATTGGAAATAGTCCTAAACCTATATTTTAGGGCAAAATCAATTTCCAGCCTTTTAGTAGATAATGGTTAGATTTTCATTGTTAGCATGTGCCAGTACATAAAAAGATGGTGTTACAGAGAATCTAAAATTCACTCGTTTTGTACTTATAAATTCATTTCCTTTTGGTTCAGTATAATTTGAAATGTCACATTTGTGACACTGACATGCTTCCTTTCCGAACCTAGAAAACTGATTTGAATAAAACTGTATAGCAGTGGAGTTACAAAGAAGCTTGTGAACTATTTTTAAAATAATTGTAGTTTGTAACAATAGTACAGTATACAAGGAGGAATATCCTATTTTGCCAGGTGATCAGGGCTACAGGCCTAATAAACTGAGTTCTATTTTATTTATCTCTATTATTCTTAATCAAAGTCTACCTATAGCACAGGACTAGAAAAGTCCATGAGAAGGTGATAAAAAGTTGATCTTCAAAACTCCTGTTACCTATATTCATGTTTTAATAACTTGAATGTGCATAACAGTCACACTTTGGTTTAAAAAAATTTTTTTTGAAATGGAAATTCTGTGTCAGTAGGTCTGAGGTGGGGCCCAAGATTCTGCTTTTCTAACAGTTGCCTGGCAGTGCTGCTGCTGGTCCATGGACCACACTTAAACAAGTGAGGACCAAGATTTCTCACAAAAGTGTTAGTAGAAGGGTATTGTCAGTCTTGTAAACTTAGCCACCCGCTGAATCATTCGTTAATTTGGTATTTTTATTAGTAATTTTATTTAGTAACTCCATAGAATTCGAATTGCAGTAGACTAGAATTGCAGTCCTTCCTGTCAGACTAATACGGAATTATTTATCAATAGGTAATGGAGACCAAAAATATGTTGTATCTTGTGACAGAATATGCCAAAAATGGAGAAATTTTTGGTAAGTATTTCTCTATTCTTTAAATTTGTTTTTAATTTGAAACTGTCTCTAATCTTCATGAATGAAGTATTTCCTCTTCATTTTCCTGCTTGTTTAAGAGTTGGCAACATGAATTAGAAATTTTTAAGCATGAGAATATAATAAAATGTTCAGTAAAGCGAAGATAGGAATATAATTTATTCTCTTGTATTCATGATGTTGATGTGTTAAAGCTATTGCTTAATTCCCTTATCTGTGTGAGAGACTTGGGAGAATTACAGACGGGAAGAAACTTGCAGTCATACTGCAAGGGGGGTTTTCTTTCCTTTTGCCTTCCCTTTTATCTTCATTTTTTACCTTTCCTTCCAGGGGAAATACAGTCAACAAACACTTACCGAGTTTGTGCCATGTCCCAGGCATTGCTGTAGGTTTAGGGGATGTAATGATGACCTAAATAACCTGGTCCCTGCTGTTGTGGCTCGTACTGTTCAGTAAGCTACTGACTATAGCTGCATGGCCCCGGGCAAGTCACTGCAACCCTGGGGGACTTGGTTTCTTTATCTCTAATAAGGAAAGGTTTTGATTAATTGGTTTCTGTGATCCATTCTAACCCTTACAAAAATTACAAATATTTTGTTCTAGTTTTTATCTCTTTTATTTTCATTCTTGTAGAGCCAGAACGCTGTCAGTAGTCTAACCACTTTCCAGGTTTTTAACCTGAACATTTAAATCCAGAATGCTTTTTCAGTACAGCTTCAGTGAGGAATTATTCATATACAGTAAATTACACATATTTAATGTGTACAACTTAATACATTTTCACACATATACGCACACACACATGAAAAAAAACATCGCCACCATCAAGATATCCATAATTTCCAAAAGTTTTTTTGTGCCCCCTTTTATCTCTCTTGCCCCACCTCACCACCAAGCAACCACTGATTTGTTTTCTGTCACTGTAGATGAGTTTGTGTCTTGTAGAGTTTTATATAAATGTGGCCATACAGTATATGCTCTTTTTTTGGGGGAGGAGGGTCTGGCATTTTTCAGTGTAATTATTTTATGATTTATCCATTTTGCTATATGTATCAGCAAATCATTTTTTTTCACTGCTAAGTAGTTTTATTGTAAATAACTTTCTATTGTATGAATATACCCAGTTTATCCATTCATGTGTTAATAGATATTTGGGTTGGTTTCTGTTTCTGGCTGTTACACATAAATTGCTCTGAACATTCATGTACAGGTCTTTAACTTATAGTCTACCTTCAAGTAATTGTTCACCACTTCACATATAGCATGAATCTTAAAATAATATACCATTATTTTGCACCTCCGGGCCTTTATGTTTTTGTTATACATTTTACTTGTACTGTTTTATAAAATGCAAAATACAGTATTGTTGCTTTTGTTTAAAAAGTCGATTATGTTTTGAAAAGAGTGCAATATTTTTTAAAATCTTACATATTTGTGAGCAGAATATCATTGCTGCATCCCTAAATGTAGATGCACATTTTCATTTTCATTTCTTTGTGTAGATACATACCTTCATCTGGTGTCATTTTTCTTCCATATGAAGGATTTTCTTTGGCATTTCTTGCAAATCACATCAGTTAGTGATTTTTGTGTGTCTAAGAATCTTTGTTTTTGAAAGATATTTGTCCTGGGTATATAATTCTAACTTGGATTTTTTTTCTTTCAGTACTTTAAAGATGTTGCTCCATTCTGTATTTCTGACAAGAAACCTGCTGTCATCTTTTTCTTTATTCCTCTGCATATAATGTGTCTTTTATAGCTTTCTGTTTATTACTGGTTTCAACAATTAGGTTATGATATGTCTTTGTGTGGTTTTCTTCATGATTCTGTTCTCTAAACTCCTTGGATCAGGGAATGTATAGCTTCCATCAAATCCAGAAAATTCTTAGCCATTATTTTCTTGACCAGTCTTCTGGCCCACCCCCTCTCATCTTCTTTAGAGACTCCAATTACACGTATATTAGGCTGTTTGAAATTGTTCTACACTCAGTGATTTTTTTTTTTCCATTTTAATAACATTCCTTTGTCTCCCTGTATTTCATTTTGGATAGTTGCTATTTGTAGGTCTTCAAGTCCTAGCATCATTTCTTCTGCAATGTTTAATTTGCCATTAATCTCATCCAGTGTACTTCTCATCTCAGACATTGCAGTTTTCTGCTCTGTAAACTTGATTAAGGCCTTTTTTTCTTTTTTATATCTAATGTGTCTTTAGTTATCTTTTTAAAGATCTGGAATACAGTTTTAGTAACTTGAAATGTCCACATGTCCTAATTCTGATCACTCTGTCAGTGCTGAATCAGTTTTGAACTGTTTGTGTTTCTCCCAAGTTTTGGTCAGGTTTTCCTGCTTCTTTACATGCCTACTCGTCTTTGAGTGGATGTCAGGCATTGTTAGTTTTACCTTACTGGTTGCCACATATATTTGTAGTCCTATACCTCTTCTTGAGCTTTGATCTGGGACACAGTTAAGTTACTTGGAAACAGTTTATATCATTTGAGTCTTCTATGATTGGAGCAGTGCCCAGTGTAGGTATCATTATTTCCAACTTTGGAGTACTCTACCCAATGCCCTGTGAATTTGGGGCTTTTTTAGCCTGGTCAGTAGGACTAGTCAGTGTTGTTTTTTCTAATCCTTGTAGATGATTCCTTTCCTGGTCTCAGATAGCTTTCTCACACACATGTGCCAGTCAGTATTCTCCTGGATGTTCAAGCGGGACCCCCACAGATCAAAGCTTTGTACTGTGTGTACCTCTCTCTTCTTTGGTACTCTGTTTTGTTACCTCTGTTCAGCTTGTTCTCCCTAGACTCTCAGCTCTATCTCCTCAACTCAGGGACGTCTGCTGGGCTCTGCCTATGTCTCTCTTCCCTAACCTGTGGCCTATACCCTCTCTCAAGGTATTAGTTGAGGATACTAGTGGGTCTCACCTCACTTATTTCCTGCCTCTCAGGGATCACTCTTCTTTTTTGCCTGATGTTCAGTGTGCTGTAAACCAATGTCTCATATATTTTGCCTTTTATTTGTTGTGGGGGTGGTTTGGGGAGGGTAAATTCAGTCCTTGTTACTCTATCATGGTTGAAAATAGAAATCTCCAATCCTATCAAAATTATCTTTAATTTTAGCTGTTTTAAAAGAAAGAATTGAGGATGTCTAGGTGGCTCTGTCCATTAAGCATCTCCCTTTAGCTCAGGTCATGATTCTGGGGTCCTGGGATCAAGTCCTGCATTAGGCTCCTGGCTCAGTGGGGAGCCTGCTGCTCCCCCTGCTTGTGTGCTCGCTCTCTCTCTCTCTCTCTCTCTGACAATTAAATAAAAATCTTTCTAAAAATTAACAAAAATAATCGTGTATACTTCTATAGTTTTGAGAATTGTATTATTTAAAGTTGAATTCTAATATAGTTCTGATTTAATCATTTTCCAATTGTACTTCAGGAAAGATATCTTGCCTTTTTAATTTTTTTTTCTTTTTTATGCTACTGCTTATTGAGCATATTTAAATTCTTAAGATATTTGTTTAGAAGCTTCTTAACTGATGCTATAGTGGAACAGTATGGACTTTGACGCCAAGCAAATCTGGCTCACCATGCTGGTTGTACCATACTACTTGCATTGCTTGGGCAAGTTTCTTCCTTTCCTTTTCTTCTCTTTCTTTTCCTTTTTCTCTCTTTCCTGTTCTTTCTTACATTTGCTCTTTCATTCAACTGAGTCAGTTTTGCAAGAAATCTTTACTGAAAACCAGTTATGTGTTACATACTCTTCTATGTGGTAGGAATACCACAAAGAAGAAAACAGACAAAAATCCCTGTTGTGAATCTTGCATTCTGGTGTGTGGAGAGAGACCATAAAGAAATTAAGTGAATTATATAGTACATTAGGTGGTGGTAAGTGGTACGGAGACAGAACAAGAAAGGGAGGAGTTGGGAGGTAGGTAGGTTCATTACAGTGTTAAATAGAGCAGTCAGGTAAGGCCACATGGACATTTGAGCAAAAACTAGAAAGCATAGTCCAATAGATATGGGAGAAAGAGGGTCGTCCAGGGAGAGGGAAAAGTAAATGCAAGGGTCCTGAAGCATCGGTCTGCTTGGTATGTTCAAGGAATAGCAGGGAGGCCAGCATGGACGAAGAGAGGCAGGCAAGAGGGAGGAGCAAGAGTGTGCAGGGAAGAATAGGGGATGAGGTCAGAAAGGCACAAGGCAAGCAGGAGTGGGGCAGATTTGGGGATTTTGTAGGCCATCATCAGGACTTTGTCTCTTACCTTAAACAAAATAAGGGAACCATTTAGAGGGGCTTGAGCAAAGAAGTGATTGCATCTAATCTGACATTTTAAAGGCATCACTCTGGCCACTGTGTTGAGAATAGGTTGTAGTGAGTGAGGTGGAAATAGAACAGTAAGAGACTTGCAGTAGTCCTAGTGAGAGGATGATGGCTCAGCAGGGTAGTAGCACTGCACATAGTGCTATGGTCAGACTTAAAGTATGTTGTGAAAGAAGAATCATTAGAGGGCGCCTGGGTGGCTCAGTAGGTTAAGCATCCAACTCCTGATTTCTCCTGAGGTCTTGATCTCTGTCATGACATCAAGCCCCACGTAGGGCTCCATGCTGGGCATAGATCCTGCTTAAGATTCTCTTTCTCCCTCCATCCCCCAACCCCCCTCTTCTGTTCACTCTCTCTCTGTCTCTCTTTTAAAAAGAGAGAGAAAGAAGAATCAGTAGGATTTCTTGATAGATGGAGACCACCCAAGGACTGAGTGTGATTGGGGAAAAGACCAATGTCCTATCCCTAAGGCACTCAGACATTAAAAGCTTGGGAAAATAGGAGGAGCTGGCAAAGGAGACAAGAGAATGCAGTGTTCTGGTAACCAAGTGAAGAAAGTGTTCTCAGGAGGGTGGTGTGAATTAACATCTATGTCAGATGGATAGATCAAGAATGGATAGATCAAGAAGAATGACAGTTGACCATTGTATTTGGCCATTGGTAAGAGCAGTGTTGGTGGAGTGAATGGGCCAAAAGCTACATAGAAGGGTTTTAACAGCAAGTAAGAGAAGAAAAATGGAGAGGCAGTAGACCACCCTTATAAGGATTTCTACTGCAAAAAGGGACACTAGAAATAGAGAAGTTAGTTGAGAAGAGCAGTGGAGTCAAGAGGTTAAGTCTTTACCCAATGGGATATTTTTAAAGCTTGAAGCTATAGTTCTGTGAGTAAACTAGAAATGGCTATTACTTGTGAGATGTCATTTCTGTGAAAATGGAATATTCTAAATTTTCTTTCTTGCCAAGATTTTTAATGTAAAAGCTTTGAATCACATTGTTTTGTAGAAATTGAAATATAATTTTGGGATTTTTAAGTGTACGTAGTTTATATTTAACATAAAATATCTAGGGTGAATGTCAGAGTTTAGACAGAGTAAACTGTAGACTCAGGTAGGTACAAGCAAAGAAGAGTCTTGGTAGCCAGCCAGTTTCTGACATGAAGCCCATTAGGAAGTAAAACAGAAGTGAAAAAATGCAGTCCATGGAACATTAATCAAGTAGTGAAAAATATGTATAAGATTTTAAGTGAATTTTGAGTCAAAAATGTTTTAAGTCAGTTGGAGGCTTAGATGAGAAAGTACCACATAAATAGTGTTGAACTATGTATTAAGAATTATACATTAAAATTTACATTTTATGTTTATAACCTTGGAGTTACTCTTTATTACACTTTACACGTATTCCTTTAGTGCCTACTTCATGTTCTGTTCCTTTTTTTTTAACCTTAGTTTCATATTTAGTTGGCCAGCAAAGCATACCCTGTGTTCTTGAAAAAAGTGACTTGAAATTAAATCCTTCTGTTTCCACAGTCATCACCCTGATCTAGGCTTTCATCACCTCATGTCTCAATTATGAAGACCGCATGTTTTACCAATCCCTGTTCCTTTTCCAAGCAAGTACATTTCTGATATAATTCCTGCTTAAGCTTCCCCAGATACTGTATTTTATTATATTACTACTATGTTCAGTAACCTTCACCTCCCATTGCTTTTTGGATAAAATCCAAATGCTTGCATTTGCAAGTAGGGTAGCTCCACTAAGTAAATGATGTGCCCAGCTATTCCTCCCATAAGTCTATGGATGACCCTTAGGTGTGGACAACCAAACCTCACATTATGCTATCCACTTAGTAATCAAGTTTTCTTCTTTCTTCTTTCTTTTCTCTCTCTCTCTCTCTTTTTTTTTTTTTTTTTTTTTTT
>ML108808.1:0-24348 GCA_003697995.1 Taxidea taxus jeffersonii | reverse complement strand
TTTTTTTTTTTTTTTTTTTTTTTTTTTTTTTTTTTTTTTGCTGTCTCTCTCGGTCTGTATTTTTCTCTTCCAAGTTTTTATTTTTAAAAAAGTTAAAAATGTACCAATGTAAAAAGTCAAATAATTCTGCAAGGTTTGTTAGAAACAAGATCTGTTCCCCATCCTCCTCCCACCCCCATTTCCCTTCCTCAGGGGCAACCATTTTCACTTCTCTTAGCTGACCAGATTTACCTCTTTTTCCCTAAGTAAAATGTTTATATCGCTGCTGCTGGCTTTTTCCATTTTAGGCATAATCTTTTGAATAGTTTTTGAATTCTTTCCCTAGTCCTATCTGTAAGAGGTGTATCTTTTTTTTTTTTTTTTTTTAATTTATTTGAGAGAGAGAGTGGGTGAGAGAAAGAGCATGAGCTGGTGAGGGGGTGGGAAGGGGGGAAGGAGCAGAGGAAGAGGGAGGATAGACTCCCTGTCCTACTGCAGGGAGCCCGATGAGGGGCTCCACGCTGGCCTCCATGTAGGACTCCATCCCCAGACTTCGGAATCATGACCTGAGCTGAAGACAGATGCTGAGCCACCAGGGACCCCTGTAAGAGATGTATCTTAAGGGAGGTGTATAAAGACCAACTGTGAGAGACCTCGAGTGTTTGGACAAAGGGTTTGGATTATTTCTTGGAGTGGGCATGTGAGAGCCAAAGGCCATGATGTGTATAAAGACTTTTTTAAGGAAGATAAATCCAGCAGGGATGTGGTAGTTTGAGTTAGAAGAGAAGGAAAGAGGCCATTTAGTAGACGTTTTTAATTGTCTAGAGGTAAGAGGCTAAATGCCTAGATTAGATGATATTTGTTGGAGTCATGAGAAAAGATTTTAAGCAAAAGTCATTTCTAATTCTAAAAATAGCAAGTAATATTTCTTAAGCATTCCCTTCGGTTTGGGTACTATTTAAAGTACTTTTTATGATTTATTTATTTAGACCTCACAAAAAACCTTAGAAGTTAGGCACTGAAAGATTCAGCAGTTTGTCCAAAGTCACACAGCCAATAAGTGGCAGAGTCTGAATTTGAGCCTTGCAATCCCAGAGCCTGTTTGTTAATAATTTACTCTGCCACCTCTCAGGAGTTCTTACTGTCAAGAGGAGAATATCGAGAGTTAGGATTTAAAGCAAACATGAGTAAAGAATATTTGCCATGTGGTCGACAGCAGTAGAGAGTTCTGGTTCCCAACTAGAAAAATACAAATTAGATTTTAAGTATGGTGTTGGAGGTAACAGCGGGACATTTAGTTTGATATGACCTGTTGGCAGTTAAAGGTATGAAAGCAGATACCATTCAAAAGAGAACTTAAGTTCAGCAATAAAAAAACTACCCCCCAGTTTAACAATGGACAAAAGACTGGAACCAGACACTTCACAAAAGAAGGTATATAAATGGCCAAATAAATGCATGAAAATTACTCATTGTTATTAGTCATCAGAGAAATATAAAATAAAAACTACAATGAGATAACATTACATTATCAACTAGAATGATTAAAATTTAAAAGGCTGGTGATACTAAATGCTGATGAGGCTATGAGATAGTATTCCTATACATTGCTGGTGGGAGTGCAACATGGTGCAGCCATTTAAGAGAACTGTTTCTCAGTTTCTTACCAGGTTTAATGGACATCTACCTATTACCCAGCTATTCAGTGCTTAGGTATTTGCCCAAGGAAAGTGAAAACAAATGTCCGTAAAACAGCTTGTACAGGAATGTTCATAGCCATTTCTTTGTAGGCAGGAACAACCCAAATGTCCATCAACAGAATGTATCCAAAACGCACTGTGGTTTAGCAGTAGAAGGGAAGACAACACAGCAGTAGAAAGGAAGGAACTACTTACACATGCAGCCATATAAACAGATCTTACATACATTATGCCCAGTGAAAGAAGCTAGACACAAAAGAGTATATACCGTATGGATATATTTATATGAAGTTCTAGAAGAGGCAATGCAAATACATGGTAATAGAAATTGGAAAGTGGTTGTCTCTTTTCACTCTTTCTGAGGTTGGGAAGAATTGACTGGTGGCCAAAGGCAACTATATTGGGTGATGGGAAATATTTATTATTATTATTTTGAGTGGTGGTTTCAGAGAGTATACAATTATCAGATCTCATCTAAGTAACCACCTAAGAATTTGCATTTTATTATATTTAAATTAAACCTCAATAAATCCTTTAATGTAAAAAAATTTATTAAGACTATAGAGTTGGGATTATCTGCATAGAAGTGATGAGTGAAGCTGTAATTAGTAATGAAATCTCAGTGAGAAGGCGGCTAAGAAGTGAGTTTTGATTATGCCTTCTTTAGAAGTGGAGAAGTACAGTTGGTGGAGTAGGATCTTGGGCAGTAAGGACAGTTTCTGTCCTGATCAGACAGCTTGGAGTGAAGGGGCTATGAATTGGGTCATCAACAGATCACCACTAACTTTGAAGAGAATACTTTTCAATACATTGGGAGATAAAGCCAGATTTCAAGAAGTTAATAGACACATGGATAGTGAGGACAGGAAAAAAGGCATTATAATAAAAGTATTTGGGAGGTTTTCAAGGTGGAAGGAAGGCTAGAAGGAAAGAATTGAGGGATAATCAGGGTCTGTAGAATTCAGTATTGTGTCAAGGTTTTGTTTTGGGTGGTGATCTTGGTGTTTGAGGAAGCTGGAAAAGAAGAGAACATAGGCAGCAAACGAGATGGTTGGTGACACAAGTTCCCAGAGCGGATGAGATAATGGAATCAAAAGCACAGAGGGAATGGTTAGCTTAGAAGAGAGGAATTCCTCCTCCTCAGAGCAGGTAGTGCACAGCTGCAGCTCCCGTGAGGATTAGAGCTGGTTCTGAGGACATGGCTGAGGATACAGCTTTGGGGTAAAATAGAAGCAAGATGAGCTTGTTAATATAGATTTAATTCATTATGTAATGTAGCAGATGAGACATCAGGGAAAGAGCAGTACATTAGACACTGTAGTTCAGGGAAAGGTTTAGAGCAGCTGGTTGTGCTCATGTGATAGTCAAGGGATGAATAAAAGCATCCATAATTAGCAGGGAGGGAGTTCACGGTAGACTCACAGTCATCAGTGCTTTCCATCCCAGGAGGAGAAAAAGTAGGACAGTAAGAATGACCCAGGTTGGGGACTGAAACAGTAGAAGGTCAAATGCATGTAGGAGTTGCTGTGGCCAGAGAGGTCAGAGCTGAAATGGCTGACCAGGAGCTCCAAGCTCAGGAGGGCGGTAAGTGAAGCAGCAAAGGGGTCTCATGAGCTGAAAAAGTAAGACAGCAGAGCAACTGAAGGATATGAGGGTGAAGTTCTTTCAGGAAAAAAACGTTCATATATGGAAACCAAACTTCTAACCTTGAGCCAGTACATAACTTCCCAGCAGCTTGCCACTTTCCAGTTCTCTTCTGCTCCTGGCACTGGTTACCCTAACTGTGCCCTGCTAATTCAGGAAAGGCCTTAGGTCTTTGCACTCCTCTCATCTGCTGCTGCTTTGCATAGAGAGAGGTTTCCTGTGCCATCTGGTTCTCGTGCTCCATCTGACTCGCTTTACACCCAAAGAGTGATTTAGGTAGCGGGCTGGGAATGCATCTACGGTGCGTGATTCATGCATTATGAAGTTATGGCGTTCATGCCCTTCACTTCTGTGTGGTTCATTAGAACGCACCTCATTTTATAAACAGTTGATTATACCTTTAAAGAATTTACCTTGATTATACCTTTAAAGAATAATACAAAAAACAGTAATTCTGAGATATAAATAAGAAAAAGAACTAAATCAGAAAATGTATTCAGGAGTAGAAAATACTCATGGGAGGTAGAGAAGGAAATAGCTAGCAGGCGGTAGGGCCTAAGAACTTCAGATTTGGCTCTAAGCATTCTAGCTCTCAGGGTGAAAAAGAGATACAGTCATTTACAGAATTTTGTCTAAGAGAAAGACATCTATTCCACAAAGCAAAACTTTTCTTGTTAGTAAATTTTTCCTTTGGAGTTTCTTATAAGAGATATGATGTAAGCATCTCTATAAAACAAAAATTCGACTGAAACTGTTAAAACTTTACAGGGGCTTTCATTGTTTTGGGAGTAGGAATCCGTGATTCTTGGGGTGCCTGAGTAGGAATTCAGGATTCTTGGGGCACCTGGGTGGCTCAGTGGGTTAAGCCTCTGCCTTTGGCTTAGGGCATGATCTCAGGATCCTGGCATCGAGCCCCGCATCAGGCTCCCTGCTCAGAGGGAAACCTGCTTCCCCCCTCTCTCTGCCTACCTCTCTGCCTACTTGTGATCTATCTCTGTCAAATAAATAAATACAATCTTTTTAAAAAAAAAGAAGAAGAAGAAGAAGAAGAGGACGAAGAAACCCAGGATTCTTATCAAGGCCAACAAGCATGATTACACTCCACATACCCTTTCTTTAAAAACAGTAAAGATGATCATTTCTTGAACACTTACATGTGATAGAGATTGTGCCAAATCCTATACATGTACTATAGTCCTTTTGTCTTTTCAAAAACCTTACAAGATAGAGACTTACTAATATCTCCGTTTTACAATAGAGGAAACGGAGTTGAGCACTTTGCCCAAGTCACAGAGCAAGCAGGCAAGCAAATGACATAAGCAAAGCTCGAAGCCATAATCTGACTTCAGAGCCTAAGCTTTTAACAACTCTACTGTACTTTGGGTGTGTCTTTGAGCTTAAGCTTCTTCTGTCCTATTGACTTTGCACATTACTCTTTCTTCCGCCTGAGGGATTCTCTGCCCTCCCTTTATCCTCTTAAGCATATCAATTAATTGAATTATGATAGTTAAATACCAGTAAATTTAATGTTGTCATTAAAACTCAAAAACCAGGCAAAGCATGTAATGGTTTTGTCCACTTTGGTGGTATAACTATTCTTTTTTTTCTTTCATGAAAATTGGAAGCATTTGAGCCCCTATCTTCAGTACTTTGAAAACTGGCCAGTGGACTTCTTACCAGATCTAATCTAATGACATAAAACCCATAACCAGGCGATTTCCATATTGGTTCTCAAAATAGAAATGTGTAAATTTCCACATCTGTGCTCACGTTGATCTAGAGCCTTAGAAAACCCTTTGTTCTTTACATATTCAAATCTTGCTTTTTACAAAGGCCTAGCTAAAGTTCCATTTCTCCAATGAATTCTTTCTCAGTTAATTTTATCTATGTGTTCTTTTATGAGACCATTATAGTTCTTTTTTCTATACAACTCATCTTAGACTTTACATGCTGCGTTTCATTCTTATTTAAAGTTTTTGTGTGTATCTTTTTATCTCTATTAGTTTATAAACTGTTGAGGATTTAGCACCGCTTACGGCATCTTTTAAACACCTGTTGAGTTGAATGTTAGTCTCCTTAGGCCTTACGTACCTTGTTTTTTAAACACGAAAACACTGTCAGGTGAAGCACAGGTACTTCTTTGTTCCGTTTTTGAAAGGAGTTTTCTGTTGGTTTACTCTTCAGCAGATAAACCTGCCTAAGGAAATAATGACTGAACCAGGGGAGAAGACTGGCTTGCTCTACTGTACTGAGCAGTGTTGAGTCCTTGCTGCTAGTTATCAGCCTCCAGTTATACTCTTCTTGCAACCCCCACCCCTCCCTAAAATAACTTTTTCAAAGTTATTTTGTGATGGTAATGGTAAATAAGTACATACAGATTTAATCATATAAAAACGTTTTTGTTATCCGTTTTGTATATGGCAGTTGGTGCTCATCTCTGAAGAGTACTATTTCCTTGTCCTGATAGCATGGCATATGTAATGGTAATTGAATTTGCCCAAAAGAGCCTTGGATTACTTATTAAAAGATTTGGACTCTTTAAAAAATTGTCCTTTAGAATCATAGGTGTGATTGATGAAGGTTATTCAAGATTCTTACATTCTTTAAAACTATTTCTCATATTTGTGTGTGTGGCCACGTGTAGTAAATGGTGCAAAAATCCTAGGGTGGTCACCTCGTCAGACAATTTGGGCACAGTTCAAACAAACCAGTAGTCAGCAGATTCCGGCCTGGTAATTAAATTACCCAGGGCCTTTGTTTTCAGATTTCTGCTCCTTGATATGCTTGCTGTGTCTTTGCAGGCCAAGCATGTGCCTGAGGTTTATTGATTCATTTCCTGTATTTCCCTTTCAGTGGTAACCTATTAGGATGCTGGCTGGGTGATTGAAAAGGGGCTTTGTTTTAGGCAGAATGCCTTTAGACACTTGGCTTCTCAGAGAACCTGAGGGACAATTTTTGTGGCCTTTCGTAACGGTCTTAACACTATTACGATCGTGTTAGAAAAGTTGTTCATTTGCCTTTCTTTAGGAGTTTAAATAAGCTGTGGAGGTTTTACCCACTTGAGAACACCAGTATGACTCTAAGTTTTACAATTATTAGCCTGCATCCCCGTGCTGCCATCACTTCTGTCGTTTCTTCTATCGTGGCTTTATTTTGGATAATTTCTCACTTAAATTACATCAGCCTCATGTCTCTTTCCTCAAGATTTGTCTTTCTCTTAACCCATCTTCCCATGTTGCTATCAGAATGATCTCTCTAAAAGACAGATTTAATCTGTGCAGTTCTCTGCTTAAAATATTTCCGTGGCTCCCCAGTGCCTTCAGCATAAATTCAGAAGTGAGTACAGAAGTGGCACAGTGTTGCCCCACCTACCTTTCCAGGCATGTCCCCATCACCTGCTTTAGGAGCTCCACTAGGTGAACGTAACCTCCTGTGTGGATGTGCAGTTGAAGGTTGCCTTCACGTACATGAGGACGGTAGACTCAACGTAGAAAGAGATTAAGATGGTGGATTCTTCAGAAGGGGCATGCAGATATTGAATCATGTAGGTAAAATGAGACTTCTTGGATATAAAATTTAGGATCTGTCCTTTTGAATATTTATTAGACACATGTAATGTAATTACCTTTAAAGAGGTCAGATCTAATTGATTATTTGTAAATCTGTCTGGCTGACTTTTAAGGGAAACTGGTAACTGCATGAAAGAGCCAGCGTGAGTCATGATTCAAAAAGTTGTCGTTGCACTCCCCCTCATCTCTGTTTAAATTGGGTCAGACATTAAAAGAAAAGTCCAGAGTAGGGTCTGTTTGCTAGTCCTAGATGTAGCTTTTAGAATAAACGTCCTGGAGCAAGCCATATAGCATTTCTGAACCTCATTGTCTCCTGAAAATGGGGGGGTTTGTATGAGTGTATTTAGTACTGTGTGCTGGATACTGTAAACGGTGCTGGGGATTTACAAGAAAAAAAAGGAGCGAGCGACTCGGCCAGTGCACTGGGAGAGTTCACAGCAGATCATCCAGGTCTCCAAAGACGATGCCTGTCCATCTCAGAAAACAAAGTTTAGTTTCTGAACATTTGATAAATGAAACGGATTTGTCAGAGATGATTAAATTGTTTTTAGGCTTTGTATGTTTGGAAATATAAGCATGACAGGCCTCGAGTGAATAGACAAGTTTCTGAAAAGCAGCCCCGTTTTCCTCTTAACTGATTTTCATTTCAGCTATCTCCTGCTGATTCCTGGCAGCCTGCCTTTAGTTATGGTTCAGAGCTGCCATTCTGTGCTGTGAGCAGCGAGCTTCTCCATGTCTGGCAGCTGCAGCTAGGCTACAGAGATAGGAGAGAGAGAGGCATCAGCTATTCTGATCTTGGCCATAACTGTACCCAGCTGAATTCTATTAATGTGAGGCTTTTGGCAGTCTGTGTTTTCTCTTTCTTTTAGGATGAATTTCTATTAAGTAAATCATCCTATTAAGGAATTTCAATAAGATTGAATTAATTGAGAGAAAGCTACTTCTTTGTTTGTGAAAGGGGAGAACCAGAGGTAGATTTTATCTGCTAATTAAGGTGGTAAAAGAGATTTCCTACTTAGAATAAAACGGGAAAACCGTAGTCCACATGGGGAATGGCTTTTTCTTTCCCTTTTGGAGAATACTTTTTCTGCTTTCAGAAAGAGGTCTCTGAGTGAGACCTCTGAGACCTTGTATTTCTGAAAATGCCTGCATTTTATGCTCATATACAAATAGCCTCAATGTGCTCTTGCTTCATGCTCTACTTTTGTGTTAAAAAAAAAAGTTTATTTCTATCAAAGCAATATATTGTTTATTGAGGGTCATTTGTATATCAGACAGAGTTCAGGTGCTCAGACCATGTCATTAAACATAGTCCTTGCTCTCTTGGAGTTCATATTTAGTGAGGGTGTTTCAGGTCAGGGAGATTAAAACAAAAGGTACTGTCAGTGTTTTAGAGAAGGTGGGGAAGATAGGGCAGCCAGGATGGGGGTGAAGAGGAGTTCTTTTTAAAAGATGTTCAAAGAAAGCCTCTTTGATACATATTTGAGCAGAAACCCAAAAAAAGGGATGTATTGGAGTAAATTTTTGAAGACCTTCTATGTCCTGAGATACAGCATATCTACCATAATACTCAATAGTTTGTCTTGGAATTTTTAAGTTGGAAATGATTTCCCTTCAGAATAATGAGGACATTGTTCCATTGTCTTGTAGTTCCAGGATTGCTTTTGAAAAGCTTTAAGTGATCTGAATCCCGATCCTTTGTTGTGAATTACTGTTTTCTGTCTGTGAGCTCATAAGATCGTCTCTTTGTCCCCAGTGTTCTGAAGTTTCACAGTAATGTTTCTTGGTATGGGTCTGTTTTGCTTCATGGTGCTGGGCTATTATTGGTGGGCCCTTTTAATCTAGAAATTCATATCCATTGGTTCCAGGAAATTGCCTTGAATTACTTGGCTGATGCCTTCCTTTCCTAATTTTCTCTGTCATCTTTTTCATGAATGCCTACTATTCAGATATTGACTCTCCTGGGCCAGCTGTCTTATCCATCCATCCATCCATCCATTCTCTTCTCTTCTATTCTTTCCTTTTCTTTTTTCTTTCTCCTCCTCTTTTCCATGTATTTATATTTTTGCTCTGCTTTTGGGAAATTTCATAAACTTTTTATTCCAACTATTCTTTTGCTACCATATTTTTAATATCTATCAGTTTGTTTTGTCCCCTCATTGTTCTTTTAAAATAATACCCATTTTTTAATTTGATGATTCTACAATGTCTTAGCTCTCTGAGAACAACAATAATTTCATTATATCTTCTTTACATTATCTCTCTTTTTGAAGATTTTGTTTGTTTGAGAGAGGGAAAGCACGGATAGAGGGGAGGGACAGAGGGAGAGGGAGAGGCAGACTCCCCACTGAGCAGGAAGTCCAACATGGGGCTCAATCCCAGGACCCCGGGATCAGAACCTGAGTCAAAAGCAGATGCCCAACTGACTGAGCCACCCAGGGGCCCTCTATAGTCTGTTTTTTTCCCCTCCAAGTTGATTTTTTTTTTTTTTCTGCTCAAGTGTGTGTTTTGATGTATATGTTTTATGTTTGTTTCTTTAGATGTTTACCAGACATATTTGGTTGCAAATTCCTAGTTAACAGTGAGGAACTAAGAGGCTGACTGGAAACTAAGCCAATGGTGGGATTTGTCAGCTGAGTTTTACTATAGGCGTGGTCTGATTGTGTTCTTTCATTGGAGAGTCCCAGTTTGTGTACCTTTATTCTTAAATTGACAGAGTCCCAAGAGAATATTCTAGCAGTCTTCTAAGTTAAAGGCCTGAGTGCTATAGTCTTGGCTTCAGAGGGAGGAAAGGCTGAGGATGTCAGTATCCAGTACACATATGTTTGCTTAATCTCCCTGTTTTCAGTGTGGTATCCCTGTCTTCAACAGTGCCCCACCTTAGAAACCCTGTGTTTTTAGAGAGAAACTATTCTGTAGAATTTAGAGACTAAGCCTCCAGATTTCTCCTGGAGTAGAAGTCAGGGCATTCGTCCAATTACATAGAAGGAGAAGTGAGATGTTGGGATTGGATTGCTTCTTAAACACCTTCAGCTGGGGCGCCTGGGTGGCTCAGTCGGTTAAGCATCCGGGCTCTTGGTTTCAGCTTAGGTTATGATCTCACAGTCATGGAATCAAGCCTTGCGTCAGGCCCTCCTGTGTTCAGAGTGGAATCTGCTTCAGATTCTGTCTCCCACTCACATACTCTCTATCTCAGATAAATAAAATCTTAAAAAAAAAAAAAAAGTCACTTTCAACTGATCATCCTTATTTTACCTTTACTAACACCAACTTTCAGAGTTCCTTGTACTACCATCAGTTTCAAAGTCCTTGGTAGCTTCTGGGTAAATCCTGTCAATTCAAAGTGTTTTCCATTGCTGAGGCTTCTAGTTTCTCAAGTTGATTGAGGTTTGTATTTCAACGGTTAGATTCTTTTGGTTTCCAAGTTCTCTAATTGAGTTGGTTCTTTTTCCCATTTCTTGTTTTTCTTAGATATGCTATATTCCCTTATTTCTGGGAAGATATTAAACATATATATTTATCTCTAGATACTCTTCTCATCACCATGTTTTCCTTTAAATATTTGAATATCAGGCTCATATCAAAATGAGCCTGGGTGGCTCATTCGTTGAGCATCTGCCTTCAGCTCAGGTCATGATCCCAGGGTCCTGGGATGGAGCCCAGCATTGGGCTCCCTACTTGGTGGGAAGCCTGCTTCTCCCTCTCCCACTCCCCCAGCTTGTGTTCCTTCTCTCGCTGTGTCTCTCTCTATCAAATAAATAAATAAAATCTTCAAAAATAAATAAATTTTAAAAATAAATATTTGAGTATCAGTATAATAACTTTTATGTTATTGTCTGGTAATTCCATCATTTCTGAATCTGTTTCTATTGTCTGTTTTTCTCCTGGTTTATTGGTTACATTTTCCTGCTTATTGGTATGTCTAATACTTTTATTTTTATTGGATGCTGGACATTATGAACTTTAGACGGTCATTTCTGGATTTTGTTTTCCTTTCAAGAGTGTTGAGCTTTGATAAACAGTTACTTATAGTTGTTTAATCCTCTCAAGTTTTGTTAGGTTGGCATGAGAATATAACCTTTACACTAGAGATAGGTTAGCCTCACTGCTAAGGTATGATCCTTCTAAGATCTCTACTAAATGCTTTGAATGATCAGTGAGAACTCTCCACTTTGGCTGGTGGAAATTTGAATAATTCTCAGCACATTCTGAGCTCTGGAAACCACTCAGCTACGGCACCCCAGTTATTCTTTGCCCAACCTTGTGGGATTGTATCCTGTGCACATGTCTTAGTATGTACAAAAGACTTGACACCCCACGCAGATCTGTAAGCTTTTTTTCCTGCATAGCTCTCTTCTCTCCAGAACTTTGCTCCACATCTTCCAGAAATCTCAGTCTTCTAATTCTGATTCCTTCTCCTCTACTCAACAAGCCAGCTGTCCTCTGCACAGGCTATCTGTCCCTGCTGGGAGCAGAATGTATCTCCAGACAGAAGGCCAGATCATAGGCCTCTCCTCATGAGTTTCACTTCACTCAAGGATCTCAGTCCTATATCACCTGTTGTCCAGTGTCTGAACTGTTTTGGCCAGTTTAAATGAAGGGTACATCTGGTTCCTGGTACTACAATATGGCTAGAACCAGAAGTCAACATACTTATTTTAAAATTCTATTCTGATTGTACTCTTCTTTGGGTGTGTTCTTCATTTGTTGAGCCTGTGTTCTATGGTGAATGAGATTTACATTCCTCGAGAGTTTGCTCTCATTCCGTGATTGGATAAGCATTTATTTTTATTTTTTTTTTAAGATTTTATTTATTTGTCAGAGAGAGAGCCGGAGCGAGCACAGGCAGAGAGAGTGGCAGGCAGAGGCAGAGGGAGAAGCAGGCTCCCTGCTGAGCAAGGAGCCCGATGTGGGACTCGATCCCAGGACGCTGGGATCATGACCTGAGCTGAAGGCAGCCGCTTAACCAACTGAGCCACCCAGGCATCCCTGGATAAGCATTTTTATAATTGAAATTTCTGGTTAGACTTTCTCCTGCATCTGTTAACGCATCCTCCTTGGGAAGAGGATTAAGGCCTGACATTGGAGTTTTCACTTGATTTTCAGTGGAAATAAGGGAGCAAGTAGAAAATATTTCTGAACTAGATATCCTGGTGACTGATTTGGGAATGAATGCTTCCCTTTTTTCTTTTGGTTTTTTTTTTTCTTTTTTTCTTTGGTTTTTTTCTTTCTTTTTTTCTTTTGCTTTTTTCTAGGTGTCACCAGCCAGCCAGGACACTGACCTGTCTCTTTAAGATCTTGTACACATTACTCCCTCCTGGGGTCATATACCCTGTCACTGCCCAAAGGTATTGGGCAGGGGATGAACATGGGCTGGTTTGACTTGGATGTACCTATGGTGGTATTCCATCTAGTAATCCTGTTGATTTTCCCTGTTGAATTCAACCTTTGGGCATGGAACACTGGTAGCTCTGTTGCCCTTCTTTGTTTGTTGCCCCTTAAGATCCATGTTGATCTTAACCGATGATTTTCCTCCTTAATTTGGTTTGGTTGTTGTACATCACAGAATTATTCCCAGTATCTAGCTCATTTCCTTTTGTCTTGTATAGCCACTAATAAACTTTCTGTCTTTTCCAGGACTTGATGTAGGAAGGGAAAACCAGCCAGTTCTCAGTCTGCCATCTTGACACAGGCAGAATAATCTCTTTGAACCTGTCTATGTTCAGCCATTTTTGTAATAGGTTTGCTTTTCATTAAATATCTGGGTTTTTTATTTTTTATTTTATTTTTTTAAGATTTTATTTATTTATTTGACAGACGGAGATCAGAAGTAGGCAGAGAGGCAGGCAGAGAGAGAGAGGGAAGGAAGCAGGTTCCCTGATGAGCAGAGAGCCCGATGTGGGGCTCAATCCCAGGACCCTGAGATCATGACCTGAGCCGATGGCAGAGGCTTTAACCCACTGAGCCACCCAGGTGCCCCAAATATCAGGGTTTTTTAAAATAAATATCTAACCTTACCATTGGTAAACATTAAAATAGTATCTTGCTCCTTTATCCCATTATGAGTCATTTGTTTGGCTCTTCAAGGAAAATTCTCTAGGTATTTGAGGGTGAGGGTACTCCCTAAAGGGAGAATCAAAGATACAACTATGGTATAATAGGGTATTTGGTAAGTGCTATTAGAAAGTACAAGAAAAGTTCTGTAGAAAGTCAGAAAGTAATAGGCAATCATTAACAAGCACAGATAATATTTGCAGAGTGTAGAGTTACAAACTCAGTGGCAGTATAGCCCCTGGTAAAGGTCACCAGTGATCTAATGGCCAGATCTACTTCTTTTTAGTCCTCATTCCTTGTCTTCACTGCAGCAACTTGACACTCAGCAAGCACTTTTTCTTGGAAATTTTCTCCTGTGACACGTTTCTATTCCTGCTTTTACAACTTGTCTAGCTCTCTCATTTTCCTGTCCCCTAAGAGAGTTCTGTGCATTCACCCACTGTGAGCACCTGTAATCCAAAAGCTTTACTGCCTTTAGGAAGATGATTCTCAAATCTTTGACCTGAGCCTTTACATTAGCCTGAACTCCAGATTCTTACTTTCTGCCTTGATATCTGGAAAATAAATGACAAAGCTGAGCACATTACCTTCTCTTCCTCTAAATAAGCTCTTCTGTGTCTAGAGTTCTGTCACCAGTTTGACCGTGCTTATTGCTAACACTGAATATCTTCTACCCCTCCTCCTTCGTGTTTTTAGCTAGTTCATCGCCTAGTCTTCAGATTTTTTTCTTTGAAATATTTCTTATTTCTGGCCTTTACATTTCATTTAGTTCCTTATTAATTCACTTTGGGCTCATGATTAGCATTCCAAGTGCTCTCTTGCCTCCGGTATTTCCCTTATCAGTCTGTCCTGTGCACAGTTGCCAATTTAATCTAAAGCTAATTCATTCACATTCTCTTGTTTTGTCTGCTGTAAAGTACCATTATCAGGTTATGTATCTTTTTCCTACTCTACTATGATTTTCTCAAGGGAAGGATCTGTATCTCTTTCATTTTCTCCATCCTCATTACCCATTAATGTGTCTAGCACACATGATAGGCACTCAGTAGTTGAGTGACCAAGACTTGCTTTGTTTTTAAGGTATACTGTATTTTAAAATGGAGAGTAGTCAGGCAGTCATTACAAATGTGTGAGTAGATTTTATTTTTTGGAACAACTTTTTGATAGTGGACTAATAATTTTTGAATACTGACTTTATTGATTGACAAAAACTAGACAAGTACCTT
This sequence comes from Taxidea taxus jeffersonii, assembly GCA_003697995.1. Taxonomy (NCBI): domain Eukaryota; kingdom Metazoa; phylum Chordata; class Mammalia; order Carnivora; family Mustelidae; genus Taxidea; species Taxidea taxus. Next base: position 10,176 of record ML108808.1, on the reverse strand, counting down.
GTGAACCCCCCAAAACCATATCAGCATTATAGTAAGGCATATATCTGAAACCTATATGTCTGCCGTAGTGTCAAACAGATATAGAAAATACCATTTTCCCAAAAGGAACTGAGAAAAAGGGAAACATTTTTCCTAACATATTGGCCACATGGCATGTTTCTCTTTTTCTAAATGACTGCTGTCAGCATTTGTCTTGCTGAGAGCAGTACTATTATCATTGATTTCAGAAAATTCAAATTTGTTTGGAATGAGAAAAGCTCTGCTACACATTCACCTCTTAGTTTATTTTCAAACTTTTATCCTTAGTGTACAATATGTCTTGGGCTGAAAAATGTGAAGAAATATGAGGAAGAGGACAGTGAAAAGACTCAAACTGTCACGAGAAGATTTTGCTTTTCTATGTAGCATGAGGAATTTGACTTACATCTAACACTGCTTTATTTACTAACACACTTAAAAACTGTCTGAACCTCTAGGGTTTACTTAGAGTACAGATAGCATGGTTATAAAAAATTAGAAATTCATAAAACTTATTTTCATTTTTTGTTCCTATCTAGTCATTCATTTACATGGTTTTCCTTTTTTTTTTTTTTAAGATTTTCTTATTTATTTGTCAGAGAGAGAGGGAGAGAGAGCGAATGAGCACAGGCAGAGTGGTAGGCAGAGGCAGAGGAAGAAGTAGGCTCCCTGCCGAGCAAGGAGCCTGATGTGGGACTCGATCCCAGAACGCTGGGATCATGACCTGAGCCGAAGGCAGCCGCTTAACCAACTGAGCCACACAGGCGTCCCGGTTTTCCTTTTTTTAAATTGAACTGTAATTTACGCACAAAAAGTACACAATCTTAAGTTTACAGCCTGATGAACTTGATGAATTTTCTGCATATGGGTCGTCTTAGGTCGATTTCTCCTAAGAATAGACAGAGAACATTTCCTTTACTCTAGAAAGTTTCCTCGCAGTCAGAATCCCAAGAGTTACCATAGATTAGTTTTGCCTATTTTTGAATTTCAGATAAATAGAATAATACTCTTTTGTTTCCACTTCTTTTATTCAACCTTACATCGATGAGATCCATCCATGTTACTGTATGTTTCAGTAGTTCCTTCTTTTTCATTGATAACATATATTTTTAAATTTGCCTTTTATGTTTGACAAAGTAGTATGTTTATTGAAGAAATTTTGGAAAGTATGTAAAAGAGTGGGGTGAAGGTGGGGCTTGATCCCAGGACCTGGAGATGAAGACCTGAGTCAAAGGCAGATGCTTGGCCATCTGAGTCACCCAGGTGCTCCAACAGTATTATTATTATTTTTTAAATTTATTTGACAGACAGAGATCACAAGTAGGCAGAGAGGCAGGCAGAGAGAGGAGGAAGCAGGCTCCCCGCAGAGCAGAGAGCCCCATGTGGGGCTCTATCCCAGGATCCTGAGATCATGACCTGAGCCAAAGGCAGAGGCTTCAACCCACTGAGCCACCCAGGCGCCCCCAACAGTATTATTTTTAATAGTCCCACACTAGAAACACCAAAATGTCCACCAACAGTAGAATGAATAAATACATTGTGATGTATTCATACAGTAGAATACTATTCAGCAATAAAAAAAACAATGCGCTACACTCTATGAATGACTTAAAAACATGTTACTGAGGGAAAGAAAACACATAGGAGAACACATTCTATTTATATAAAACCCCCAAATATATAAAAACTAAGCTATATTGTTTGGGAGTACCTACTTAGTACAATTACTCTCTTACAAAAAGAAGAACAGGATAGGGTTATCTCTGAGAAGAGGGAGGAGGTTGTGATTTTTCAGGGGAAAATGGGAGAGGTGCATCTGGGATGCTGGAAATGTTCAAATGTTACTTCTTGATCATAGTGGTGATTATATGGGTGATTATAATAATTCATTAAACCACATGTGTATGTTTTGGGGACTTCTGCGTTTGTGTTTTATATTTCAAACAAAGCAGTGGGGTGATGGCATAAGTATTATTCGTGTGTGTGTGTGTGTGTTTGTGTGTGTGTGTGTGTGTGTGTGTGAGTGCATGTTATTTGATTGCTTTATCAAGGTACAGTTGACATACCTTAAGCTTCCTGATACCCCTTTGTCGTCCTTCCCTCTAGCCTGTCCCTTCTCATTCCCTCACCCCTAGGCAACCACTGACTCACTGCCACTACCGATTAACCTCTAGAATTCTAGAATTTTATATAAATGGAATTATATATGTAGTATGTACTTTCATTTTTATCCAGTTGCTTTCTTTCAGTCAGCATAATTATTTTGAGATTCATCTATAGTGTTACATATATCAGTAGTTCATTCCTTTTAATGCTGAGTTGTATTCCCTTGTTTGGGTATACCACAATTTGTTTACCTGTTCACCTGTTAATGGATGATGGGTATGTTTCCAGTTTCTGGCTACTACAAATAAAATTGCTACAAACAATAATATACAAATCTGTGTATAGAGATATACTTACTTTTCTCTTGGTTGAATACTTAGGAATGAAATGGCTGGATCATATGATAGGTATATATTTAACTTTCTAAGAAATACACTTTTGTACCCACTCCAACCCCCTCTCCCGTAGAACAAGAAAACATTTTAGGCTAATAAATATATTTCTGTAAAATTATTTTAAGTCACTATGTAGTAATCCATCAATTAAACGTAATGTGTTTAACCAACTCTTTGCAGATGAGCATTTAGATCTTTTGTATTATTATAAACATTACCATGAATGTCCTTGAAACTAAATCTTTGAATATGTTTTTAATTCTTTAAGATAAATGACTAGAAATGAAATTTCTTGGCCAAACATTCAAGCTTTTGTTATAGATTGCCTTCTAGACATATGACAAATTAAATCTTCATCAGTCAGATTTTTTTCACTTGAGAACTAAATTTATGTCAGATACAATTAGTCAAAACTATATGTCAGATAGTCAAAATATTCCCTTTGGGTAATGAAGCATTTTTATTTTACTTTCTTTGGGATTGTAGGTGAAAATAAGTCTAGAGTCTTAAAAAATTTTTTTTCTATTTGTATCATATAGTAAAAGAAATTTCTCTTTCTGAGTCAAATGTAACTATGAAAGAATTGCCCTTAGAATTAGAGAATCAGTAAAGTTAAGAGATAAATTGTTAAGAGATGAGAAAAATAAATTGCAAAATACTATGTATGGTATGATTGCATTTAGATTTTCAAGTAATTTCTATTTAATAGCACTTAGTATTTAAAGCAGTTTGTGTATATAATATGTGGTTTATATTGATAGGAAATCTTTATATGGCAAATATACAAACAGCGTGTGTTTCATTATAAATGCATATTTTCATAGGGAAAATTTTAGAAAATCCGAATTGAGCTGTCCAGTTGTGTCTGAGGGGTGGGATTGGGGCTTTCATTTGTACTTTGTGTGTTTCTGTGTTTGAAGTTTTTTCACAGTAAGTATGCACAGCCTTTACTATTGGAGAAAATAAGTATATTTTCATTTGGGAAAATATGAGATAGTTCTACAGTTTAAGTTCAGAAGACATTTTAGAGTTTAGATCTTTTGGAGAAAGTCCCAACTAGACGGGAGGCTGTGACAAGTACATCCTATTGCTGGAATATATGTCTTGTTTACCAATTAAAATCTTCCTGTCAGTGTTTGTATTCTTGAATTGGTAGTCAGAAAAATGAATACTTTTTACTCTTCCCTAAATTCTGTCAGGCTACACATATTGTGTAATTGATATGTTATGTAGCTTGTCAGTTCCCGTGTTCTAGTGCCTATTATATTTCAGCATGCTGCAACTGGTTAGGATAGTGTCACATAGTTCCATTCTTTTTTCTGCGCATTTGTCTCTCCATCTGTGAGTACAGCATTTTGTTGATCCTTGCACATATTCCATGTATCTGTCTATACTGACTTTGAATCTGCTAATCATATACCATACACTTTAGCTGGTCACCACTGTGCTCGAAAATAATGTATTGTTATTACAAGTCCGTAGCAAATTATTTTTTCCCAGATCAGTTAACATCTACCGAGATAACCACAGGTAACTGAATGAATGTATTTGAATACTTGGAGTTTATAGTATTATAGTGGAAAAGTCACTTAACTAGGTATCAGGAGACCCATGTAATTATCCTAGCCCCATTTATGTACTTAAGAAATTGTACCATCTGCTGTATCATCTACTGATGGCTTGCTGACGTAACCTAATAAGGAATGACTGTACACATTCATTCCTGCGGATTAAGTGATGCAATGTATGTGAGCATATTTTGTAAACGACAGAGGACAATGCAGTTTTAGTTCTGACATCTACATCTACTTTTATTGTGCCAGTTGGGAGTCCTTATGATAATGGCAGAGGCGGTGGTAGTGGCGTCATGGTGGTGGTGGGACCACAGAAGGCAGATATTTCTAGTACTTCTTTCAACATCACTTTTTCCTAGCTAACAAGATCTTTCTCCAGAGTAGCTCTTTCAACTCCCCCCAAAAAATTAACCATTCTAGGAACACTCATAAATCTTTGCATATCCAGAATTGATCCAGAATGAAGAGAGGCAGAAAAATATAAGGTAGTGCTTTATTAATAAACACTAGTTCAAGGCATAAACAAATGCAGTATTTTCTCAACATTAAACAGTTCATTAGTCTTGAGAGCTTTACTGCTTGACTGTAGATCATTTCCCCATAAAACATTGTATTAGGTTTACATACTTTATATCAATATGCTAGTCAGCTATCATTTAATATCCTTAATTTAGATATAATTTAAATCTTAGCTTTAACAATGAATTATCATTTTCTTTGGCTTTTCTGAACAACCAAATTTCAAGTCATGATTTGGTTAAACTATCTCTGTTGGGAACTTTCTGAACAAGTAGAAGAAAATCTCTGATCTTTGTAGAAACACATGACTATCAGTAGTTATATATCCTACTTTATGTTCTTGAAGACCTTGAGAGAATTTTGAATTCAGTAAGAAAAGCTTTTATGAAATAGCATTCTCCTAAAAAGCAGAAATGGTTCTTGCTTATCATTTTTAAAATATTTGTTGTATGCCTATTATAAAAATTATGATAATAAAATGCTCTAGTAGAGGTCTAACATCTTTGGCATAATTAGTAGTTTGGGGAAAGTCAAGTTTAGGCATCAAGATCAAAAAATATCATAACCATTTTTTTATCTTCTTAAATAATCATTTTCAACCTCTTCCATTTTTTTCTATTCAGACCTCCAGTGATTCAAACCTCAAAATACAAATTACTATTATAGTTACTGTAATTGACCATGTTGCTTGTTTTTTTCCCTTGGTTATTTGATGTTTAAAATAGGAAAACTTCTTTTCATAAAATTATATAAGTTAAATGAAAGTAAAAAAAGAAAAAAGCTGAGAGCAAGGTTGTATTCAATAGAGCTGAAACTCAAGTGAGCTCTACTTTGATGTTTACCTAATAATATAGCTGGTTGGTGGTAGTATCAGTCTTCTGGAAATACTGCTGTTCCATTATGAGTTTCAGCATAGAAGAAAAGTGTTTTCTGTCTTGATTTTATATGTAAAAATTGATTTTTGCTGCTTTTAGTGGACCTCCTTCAGGGTTCTTTTGCATTTTTTTAACATATAGTGTATTATTGGTTTCAGAGGTAGAGTTTAGTGATTCATCACTCTTATATAACACCCAATGCTCATTACATCATGTGCCCTCCTTAATGTCCATCACCCAGTTAACCCATCCCCCCTACCTACCTCCTTTCCAGCAATCCTCTGTTTGTTTCTTGTGGTTAAGAGTCTCTTATGATTTGTCTCCCTCTCTGATTTTGTCTTGTTTCATTTTCCCCTCCCTTCCCCTATGATCCTGTTTTGCTTCGTACATTCCACATATGAATGAGATCGTAAGATAATTACCTTTCTCTGATTGACATATTTTACTTAGTGTAATACCCTCTAGTTCCATCCATGTTTTTGCAGATGGCAAGATTTCATTTTTTTGGATAGCTGAGTAGTATTCCATTGTATATATACACCATATCTTCTTTATCCATTCATCTGGGATATCTGGGCTTTTTTCAATAGTTTGGCTATTGTGAACATTGCTGCCAAAAATAGTGGGGTGCAGGTGCCCCTTCAGATCACTACATTTGTATCTTTGGTGGACCTCTTTTGTTAACACTTCTGAGTTCAGGCTGGATTTACAGTATTGTTAAGTTGACTAATGCTACATATTCTTTACTGAAACACCTAATACTTCACATACCATGTGCAAGGAGGATTGGTCTTTAATTCACTGAAGTAAAATTAAATAAAGGTAATTTAACTTCGAGTTATACATGTAGAGATCTATAAGAATTAGGTAGGCTTTAACTGAGTTTTAAGGGAAACTGTTTTGAGGAACCTCTATACTGTTTTTCACAGTGGCTATACCAGTTTACATTGCTCATTGTGCACAAGGATTTCTTTTTCTCCATATGCTCACCAATACTTGTTATTCATTATTTTTAATTTTAGTCATTCTCACAGGTGTAAGAGGATATCTCTTGGTGGTTTTCATTTGCATTTCCCTGATGATGAGTGATGTTGAGTGATTTTCTTGTCTGTTGGCCATATGTATGTCTTCCTTGAAAGGGTGTCTATTCAGGTCCTCTGCCTTCTTTTTAATTGGATTGTTTGGTTTTCTGGTGTTGAATTGTATCAGTTTTTTAAAAAAATGTATTTTGGATATTAACTCCTTATCAGATATATCATTTACAAATATCTTCTCCCATTCAGTAGGTTGCCTTTTTGGTTTTTGTTGGTTTCCTTACTGTGCAAAAGCTTTTTATTTGGTGTAGTCCCAATAGTGTATTTTTGCTTTTGTTTCCCTTGCCAGAGGAAGCATATCCAGAAAAATATTGCTACTGCCAATGTCAGAAAAATTACTGCCTGCAATTCTCTTTTAGGATTTTTATGGTTTCAGGTCTCACATATAGGTCTGTAATTCATTCTGAGTTTATTTTTGTGTACAGTGTTAGAAAGTGGTCTTCAAAAGAGCTTCATTCTTTTGTATGTAGCTGTCCATTTTTCCCAAAACCATTTGTTGAAGAGACTGTCTTTCCCCCTTGTTTGTTCTTGCTCTCTTACAGTATGTTAATTGACCAATTAAGCATCAGTCTATTCTGGGCTCTCTATTCTGTTCTGTTGATCTTTGTGTCTTGTGTGTGTGTGTGTGTGTGTGCACGTGTGCCCGTACCCTACTGTTTTGACTACTATAGCTTTGTAGTATGTCTTGAAATCTGGAATTATGATACCTCCACCTTTGTTCTTCTTTCTCAAGTTTGCTTTCTGTTCAGGGTCTTTTGTAGTTCCTACAAATTTGAGGATTATTTATTCTAGTTCTGTGAAAAATGTTATTGGTATTTCAATTAGGGATTGTATGGAATCTATAGATTACTTTGGATAGTATGGACATTTTAACAATATTCTTCCAATCCATGAACATGGACTGTCTTTCCATTTGTTTGTGTCATCTTCAATTTCAATTTGTTTGTGTCATTTTCAGTTTCTTTTCAAGAAACACTCCAATTTCTGGGTGTGGATTTTGCATCCTGCAACTTTACTGACTTGATGTATTCTAGTAGTTTTTTGGTGGAGTATTTGAGATTTTCTGTGTGTGGATTGATGTTATCTACAAATAGTGACAGTTTAACTTCTTCTTTACCAGTATAGGTACGTCTAATTCTTTTTCTCATTTGGTTGCTATGGCTAGGACTTCCAGTACTGTGTTGAATAAAAGTGGTGAGAATAGACATGCTTGTCCTTTTCCTGAATTTAGAGAAAATGCTCTGTTTTTTATCTTGGAGTATGGTGTTAGCTCTGGGTTTTTTATATATGACCTTTATTATGTTAAGGTATATGGACTGATAATTTTAATGGAAATAATTTGCTACTCCAGAAGCATTACATAAGTGCTACATAAGATTAATTATTAACTATACCAAGAAGCCAGTATCAGATTTTTATATAAATATGTATCCCATATAACTTTATGATTGAAGGTGATTCATAGGTGCTTCTAAGATTTTTTTTTTAAATATTTTATTTATTTGATAGGGAGAGACACAGTGAGAGAGGGAACAGAGAGGCAGGAGTGGGAAAGTCAGAAGCAGGCTTCCCGCCAAGCAGAGAGCCCAATGCGGGGCTCCATCCCAAGACCCTGGGATCATGACCTGAGCCAAAGGCAGATGCTTTAAGACTGAGCCACCCAGGCACCCCAGTGCTTCTAAGATCTTATCTAGACACTTTCTTTAAAAATCTGTCCATTTTATTGAGTAAATACAGAAAAACATACAGTAATATAAGTGGTAAATATATGTACATGTGTATATACATTGATTTTTACATATATAAAACAATATGTGTATTTATACATACATAAAGCAATGTAATAAAATCCTGAGGTAACAAAGAAAACATATATAATTTAAAATTTAGTCATTGAAGACACAAAATGTATGGGAAGTTGGTGGCTAGAGAGCTATGGCGAAAGTTAATCATTTCTGACTTTTTAACATCTTTACAGTCAGTGGGTCACTCATATCTGGGGGAGACGCAGGAAGGAATGAATTAAAGAAATTGGTAGAGCACCAAAATCAAATCTCCTAGTTTGCGGTTTTGCCAAGAATCCTTGTGATAGACAGTATGTCATGAATATCATCTTGGGACTGTGTGCTGCCTTTGGCTCACTGCTGCACTTTTACACAAGTTATCATGAAAAATACAAACCACTTAGATGTGAATGAGAGTAATTTGAATTTGTATAACAGAGCATCTAACTAATACAAGTGCTTGGAGAGAGAGAACCAACCAGATTCAGATGATCTTGATTAGAAAGCTAGTTTCTAAGTTATTGTTAATAGTGCTAGTAACAATAACATTTATTGAATAATTACCATGTCCCAGACCCTTGCTACCTGGCTTGTATGTCCTCTCCCATTTAAACCTCATATGGTTGAATGTGTTATCATTATCCCCATATAGAGGTGGAAAGGGTGACTCAGTGGCAAAATAAATTTGCCCGTGGTAACATAGTTAATAAATGAAAGGATATGATTCAAACTCAAGTCTTGACTAAAAAAACCCATGCCCTTAACCATTACAATAATGTTTCTCAAAGTATATTTTATAGACCACAGACATCAAAATTACATTGGGTAACTATATAAAAAGATCTCTAGGTCCCATACCAGACCAGACCTGCTGAATCAGATTTCTTGGGAATAGGATCCAAAGCTCAGCATTTTTAGCAAGCTTCCCAATGTGATTTTTATGAATGCTAACATGTGAGAACCCCTGTGCTCTACTATGTTGCTACATAGTTTAAGTATGTAAAGATAATAGTAAGGAATGATGGATAGGTTGAAGAATATTATTGATATTAGGAATGATAAGGAATTTATTCACACTTCCATGATTTCCTACAGAGAGGCAATATTTGTAATACTGGAAAACATGGGTTGTAATAATAGAGGACTTGGAAGACTTTGAAGTCTAAGGATTAGGACAGTACTTTAGAAAAAAAGGAAGCTCCCAGTAGATTGAGGAGTTGGGTGCTAACTTTTCCTGTTCCGTTAACACTGCTCACATCTGTATCATAATACTGAAACATTTTTTTTAAATAGTAAGATAACTTACGTTTATTTTGAAGATTGCATCTAGGAACAAGTTTGACATGTGATGACTATGTATCTTTTTAAAAAATTATTAATATATAATGTGTTATTTGCCCCAGGGGTACAGGTCTGTGAATCGTCAGGCTTACATAGTTCACAGCACTGACCATAGCACATACCCTCCCCAATGTCCATAACCCAGCCACCCTCTCCCGATCCCCCCCCCAGCAACCCTCAGTTTGTTTCATGAGATAGAGTCTCTTATGGTTTGTCTCCCTCCTGATCCCATCTTGTTTCATTTTTTTCCCTCTATACCTCCCATGACCCCCTTCCCTGCCTCTCAAATTCTTCATATCAGAGAGATCATATGATAGTTGTCTTCCTCTGATTGACTTATTTCACTTGGCATGATACCCTCTAGTTCCATCCACGTCATTGCAAATGGCAAGATTTCAGGTTTTTTGATGGCTGCATAGTTTTCCATTGTATGTATGTGTATATGTATGTGTGTGTGTGTGTGTGTGTGT
>ML108807.1:107687-124839 GCA_003697995.1 Taxidea taxus jeffersonii | reverse complement strand
AGAGGAGGAAGCAGGCTTCCCAATGAGCAGAGAGCCCAATGCGAACTCAATCCCAGGACCCTGAGATCATGACCTGAGCTGAAGGCAGAGGCTTAACCCACTGAGCCACACAGGTGCCCAGTAGATTTTTTTTTTGATAGTGAAATGTTTAAATTCCTTTCTCATTTCCATGTGTGTATGCTCTATAGATATTTTCTTTGTGCTTATCATGGGGATTACACTTAAGGATCCAAAGTTATAACATTCTAATTTGAATTTGTACATGTACAAAACTTTTACATGTACAAAAACTTACATGTACAAAAATTTTTCTTCTTCATAGTTCTATTTCCATCCCTTTTGGTTATTGGTGTCATAAAATTTTATCTTTATACATTGTGTATCAAAAACATAAACTAATATTTTTTTATTTAATGCATTAGTCCTTTATGTAGAGAAGAAAATTTGGAGTTATGAACTGAAGTCACAATAATACAAGCTTTTATAATTTTTCATGTATTTACCTTTACTGTGAACTTTTTGTCTTCATACAACTTTGATTTACGGTATAGTGTCCTTTTATTCTGATGTATAGGACTCCCTTTAGCATTTTCAATCTATCAGGTCTAGTGGTAACAAACTTCCTCAGCCGTTGTTTATCTGTGAATGTCTTAATCTCTCCCTCACTTTTGCTATATCAGTCCATGGTCTTTTGGTCTTCATATTTTCTAATGAGAAATCCATTTATCATCTTACTGAGGATTCCTCGTACTTAACAAGTTGCTTCTCTTCCTTTTAAAATTCTTTGTTTTGGGCTTTAGACTGATTACAAAGTGTCTCCGTGTGGGTTTCTTTGAGTTCATCTTAATTATATGTTCACATTCATGTCTTTCAACAAATTTGGGAAATTTTCTGCTATTATTCCTACAAACATTCTTTCTGCTCCTTTTTTTCCCCCCGCCTGAAAAAGCCCACATTCTATTTGTTGGTCTCCTTGATTGTGTAACACAAATACCTTAGTCTTTCTGTTCAATTTTCTTCCTTTTTTTCCCCTCTGTTACTCAGACTTGCTAATTTCCATTGTCATCTTTTCAAGTTCACTCATTCTTTATTAACCAACTGAGCCACCCAGGTGTCCCTTCACTCATTCTTTCTTATGCCTACTCAAAATTGCCTTTGAATCCCTTTACTGCATATTTCATTTTAGTTGCCTCCAGACTTTCTTTTTGGTTTCTTTTTATATTTTATATCACCTCATTGATATCTTCATTTTATAAATCATTTTCTTAATTTTCACATCTTACTGTATTTCTTTGAGCACTTTAAGCCTTTAAAGCTTTGTTGGGGCATCTGGGTGGCTCAGTAGGTTAAAGCCTCTGCCTTCAGCTCAGTTCATGATCCCAGGGTCCTGGGATCAAGCCCCACATCAGGCTCTCTGCTCAGCAGGGAGCCTGCTTCTCTCTCTCTCTCTCTCTCTCTCTTCCTGCTTCTCTGCCTACTTGTGATCTGTTTTTGAAATAAATAAATAAAATCTTTAAAAAAATAAAGTTTTGTTTTATAGATCTGCCATCATGTCTCTCTTAGGAATAGTGTCTGTTTCCTTATTCTTTCCTTTGAATGGGACTTACTTTCCTGTTTCATTGTATGCCTGATGGTACTTTTGAAAACTGGGTATTTGAAGCTAGTTATATTTTAATTCTGGAAAACCAGATTGTCTCCTTCCCTAGTGTTTGCTATTTGTATTGTTGTGTTTTGATTGCTGTAGGCTATCACTGTGCTGAGAATCAGCCTGAGGTGTAAACTTAGGTCTTTTCACATCTTTCCTAGGCCTGTACCTTTTTTGCATGCTCCATGACTTTCTAGCTTTCCCCATATCTGCTTTTCAATGTGTTTAATATCTAGCTTCCAGAAGCAAACAAGGGAAAAGTGAAGGGGCAAAAACAATGCTGGACCTTTATATACCTTGGAATTTACTTTAGCCAGACGATGAAAGGCTTAAACAATGAGAAGAGGTAAAAAACAGTGACTGCCATTTTCTGTGTCTGCACCTTTGTATTCAGAAGCAACAGCAATTGGCAAACACATCACCACTATTTTGGAGGCTGGGTCCTTATTGACCATCTTGGATGCTTCCAGCTGGATGCAAACTGTTATAGGAATACATGCACAACTGCCTGTCATGGTACTGGTTGCTGGATATCCAGTGTTGATTTCAGAGCTAAAATTCACCAAAATTAACCACAGTTTATCATTCAGACCTTTCCTAGAAAGTCACAAGCCTTTAGTATATCCCAGAGTTCCAAATATATACCTCAGGCAGACCTTGCCAGTGTAATAGTTGTCTGGGTGGAAGAGGGAATCCTTCCACCCAGACAACCATCTTCTTACTCCACCAGCTTCCCAGAATCCTCTCCTGGCTTGGGTCTTTAATAGTATTGGGTTTTCAAAAAAACAAAAACAAAAAAACAGTCTTTTTAATCAGTAAGACAGACGCTTTATTGGGTAAGATTGGAGGTAGAACAAACAAATTATTTGTTTTGTGATTATAAATCCATGATCCCTATGATATAAAAATTTGTATAAGGTTATTGTAATGTACTGATAAAAGCATTATATGTCTACATTGTAAATTTCTATTTTTAAAACCTGTATGCTCTTTTTTTTTGTGGTCCTTTATAAAAGCATGAATTCGATTGGTTCATCATTTCTCTGAAATCTTTGTTTCACTTATGTTTAGAAGATACACATTATTCATGTCTTTTGCCCGTTTCTTGACTAGATTATTTGGTTTTGGGGTATTGCGTTTGATAAGTTCTTTGTAGATATTGGATACTATCCTTTTATTTGATATGCCATTTATGCTGGATAGGAGGTGGGTGGTGGGATGACATGACTGGGTGATGGGAATTAAGGAGGACACATGATGTGATGAGCCCTGGGTGTTATATGCAACTGATGGATGATTGAACACTACATCTGAAACTAATGATGTACTATATAAGTTGGCTAATTGAATTTAAATTAAAAAATAAGATATACACCATTCAAATTAAAAGATAGTGACTAGAGTTACTATTTTCTGTTTACATATGATACAAGAATGAATAAATGGCCATAACCATCATACTCTCTGAAAAAATACTCCATAAAAGCTCTTTCAATGCATAACCCTTTTATCTACAATGTGTGTATTTATAAACTAGTTTTTTTTAATGTGGACAGATGCCCTAATATATGAGAATTCATTGAAAAAAATCCATAAAAAGCATCCAGGTGAAATGGAAAAATTACAAGGAAGGGTTAACATGAATTTTTTAAATTCCTTATTAAAATGAATCCCTTTCTCATGTTTGAAATGACATTTAGCCAATTAATGGTCAACTTTGATAAGTGATTACTTTCCAAATTCAGACTTTGTAAAGAGTTAAAATATATTTAGTCTCACTTCCTAAAGTTTAAGAATTAATATAGTTTTCTCCAATAATTATGGCTTTTTCTACATGTATTCCCCATGCCACCAGAAATATGGGAACTTTCAACATATTGTACTACATGTATCATCAAACTAAAAAAGCAGAAATGCTCTCTTTATCCTTTCCAGGTCATTAAATGTGATCAGTAATAAAGCTTAAGTGAAACAGTTTGTTATGGTGGTAGCTCCTGGTACTCCTCTATAGAATTCACGAGGTCAGATTCCACAGTGTCAAGGAAAATCAACCTAATGAAGCAATTTAATTAAAATTAATTGAGTATAATTCTGTCTCTTAACTATGAGATTGATGTAGTGCTTTTTTCAACATTTTCTTTGCTTACGATGAAACTACACTCTCATACTTCTCTTTTTCTCTTCCCCCATCTTTTTCTGTAATGGATAGGTTTAGTAGATAATAATGGTTTGTAGAATTTAGAGATGTAAAAGACTTTTGAGATCATTTAATGTACTCTATGTTGAGATAAGATTATTTTTTACTTTCTTTACATGTCTCTCATATCTGCTCTGAATGTAGTTTTTAATAAAGATTCCAGCTAAGCTGTAAAGTAATCATATGTTGAAACCTCTATGAACCCTTTGTTTTAATCATATGTACTTACCTTAAAACATAGTGTAATCCTGCAGACAAACTTGTGTGAGTCAAATAGGTAGATTTTGGATCAGAAATTTAGATTCATGTTCATGTTACAACACAATGGTTTACACAAGTCAGCATGATTTGGATGTATCTAATTAAATGGGGGAACATACAAACATAGTGTACCTTTAGCACATAACTGACTCTTCTGTCATTTGGAAATATTGTCCCCCTTATAAAATCAGCTTTATTATTCCAGTAAGTTAAATAGCTTCCATTTTGGCTCCCTCTACTGTGCTTGGGTATACATAAATATAGTCTTCCTGCCAGGTAGTCAGTATTTGTAATTAAAATATTCACTAAATTTGGCAGCAGTGAGTATAAAGAGATAGACATGGTGGTGAACAAATATACTGGGCCTTCTGACAAGAAGCATATTTCCAGCATGATAGGATAGTGAAATCATTTTTGTGCATAACTTAAAAAATTTTAACATTTCCTTTCATGTGCATGTCTCTTCACTTCTCTGATGTCATTTATTGCATATAGTGATTCAGTCCTTCTAGAGATTAAAATTTACATCTCTTAAATATATCTTTCAAAAATGTCATTAAAATTTTTCCTATGTATACAAGAATGTAATTAATTCTCTTTGTTTATATTTACTCCCTTTAAATCTTACTCTGTTTTATATTATAAACCTGGAAGAATGGTAAATGTAATTAATCAGGAAAACTTAAACACATTGAATACAATTTCTCTAGCGTTACTCTATGCATTATATTAGTATAATTAATCATATTGTAAGGGCCTATTTAGCCAAAACGGCTCCATTTCGGTTGAATAGCCATTGTGGTGTTTATGCAGTAAAACTTAAACTGTCCCTACCCCCCTTCTGCCAGGTGCTGCCGCTCCCCGCAGGGGATTTACTTAAAAACAAGTCCCGGAAACCAGTCCCAGGTAACAAAGCCCAAATACAAGGGTGGGTCAGGCCTGGTGGAGGTATCCAATCAGTGGGGCGTGGGGCATGTATACTGTCTTCCTAGCTACCAAGGTGTGTGGACCCCACCCTTTGGGTGCCAATTCTGACCAAGGTGATAGGATAGTTCAGATGTCTATTATGGGGTCAATTGTAACACAGTTGGTCACCTGTGTGTAACCTAGCATGACTGTGCAGCTTTCTCTGTGTGTTACAATCTCATTGGCCACCTGTGTGTGGCCGAGCCCAACCACATGGCCTTTGCCCTTAAAAGCCAGTCTGTAAGGCAGAGAGGGGTCGCCTCTTTGTAAGAGATGGCCCTGGCTGGTCAGTTTGATTCTCGACGCTTGGCGCGAAATAAAGCTTTGCTTGACCTTTGCTTTGTATCAGTCACGCTCCTTTGATTACGGACCCAACAGTATCAGTACCAGATTGAGTTCTAATATAATTACCAAAGACTCTAGAACATAACCAGTATATCTACCAGATAAAACTCTATCAACCTAAACACTATCAGCAGGTCAGGGTACCTGAGCAAGAATCACATGGAGAGCTGAAGCAGGGTAACTGCAGGCAGAAGGGATCTTTTTAAACTAACTCACTGATAAAAAGCTTCAGCAGCATGACATATCTCTGACATGCTGGGAAACAGCAGCTGACAGAGCAAACCAACATGTAACAATTGGATTCAGGGGTGAAGATATAGGACCATAAACCAAATGAGGCTTGTGAACAGCCACCAGGGTTGCAAATCAAAGCCATTATTCACCTATTCGATGTGGGGCCAACTGTTGAAATTTATAGTGTCCTTCTCTCTAGACTTTCATGAATGAAAGCAGGCATCAATGGGTGACCACACAATAGGGAATATCATTTTATTTCTGAAAGAGAAGTTACACATCATTTGGGAAACTTTTGACTTTATCCATTGTCTATTTTAATTCTGTGTCCAAAACCGAATCACCTTCCAATATCTATTGTTAAACAACTGAGCTTCAAATAAGCATCATGATTTCTTGTACTCTACTCAACTAGAGAGAACTTCCACATATTTTCTGTTCTGTGAGTAACTGAGCTCTTCCTCGTTATGCCTGTCTTGATTGGCAAAAGTGAGGAATCATCTCCACAGGTGATGAGACCAGTTGTACCAAAACTTGTGACCCTGTTTCCTTCATTCTGGCTATTGTAAAACAAAGCAAATAACATAAAAGACTTCGCAAGTCTGTATACGGAAAGAACAATAAATCATTAACACCACAGGAGAGAGTTTTAATAGCCTTTGATTAATCTATAATCTACCACTGTTGCAATATTCTTTGTTAATGGAATTTTCAATTAGATTGTTATTTGAAACACAATTCATTTTACATTTATTAAATGTTCTGCATACTGTTATGTTGTCATTAGGTAGCGTTTAGCAAACTGATCATTAAAGCAGCAAACGAGGGTCACAGATTTATTATAATTTTTAGGAGCTTGCAGTGCCTTTAAAACATTCGTTAAGAGAATTAATGATAAGATTCTTTCATATTCTATATTTTAATGGCTTTTTTCTTTTCTTCATGTTTTTTCTTCTCATTATACTTCTTTGTTGATGAATATTTGGCAAAGTATTAACTATTTTGAGCTCAAATGTATGCTTATGGATAGTATTAAACACTGCTTATATGGTACTACCTATCCCACAAGGTTTTTTTTTTTTTTTACAAGCATTAAGTGCAGAGTAAGAGTTCAAAAAAATAATAATAAGACTTCAGTAAATGTGAACTTTTAACATCAAAAATACCAAGTTAATATGTAACATTTATATAGTAATCTCAGAGGGCCTGGCACTGTTCCAAGTGTTTTGCATGTCTTAATTCACTGACCTTCACAATCATCCTTTGAGGTAGATAGTACTGTTATTCCTACTTACAAACAAGAAAACTAGAATGTAGAGGTATTAAATGGTTGGCTCTAGGTCAGCATTGTTTTTGGACCCAAGAGAGTTCAATTCCAAAGTCTGTATTGTTAATCACTATACTTTACTACTTCTCTTATCAGCAATCTCAAATTAAATAGCATATTCTAAAATGTTCATTTGTAAAATAGGTGTTCGGAACTCTGAATGTATATATCAAGTCAAAATAATACATGTTTGCTACTACTCAGTCAAGTTTTGTTAGAATCAAAATGTATTAAAATGTTATCATTTATAACATTATTATGTGAGAAAATAAATTCAGACTTCCATTTATAGCCTCTCAAAATTTATTATTATCATGTTGTTGATCTGCCAATTGAAATAATGATAATCTCCAAATCCCTATGCTTTCCAGTTCCAAATGTGTGATGTTTCCCCCATGACCTTTAATGGAGCCTTTAGCAAGGAAGAATAAGAAGTAAGGAAAGTATTTGTCAGAAATGGACCCAGGGGAGTTATTTGATGGAAGGAAGACTAGGGATTAGAGAAGGAAAATGAAAAGAGAATGTACAATGGCCTGAATAAGGAAAAGCAAGGTGGGGTGTTGGAGAAGTTTACAACTAGAGACGTAATACATTCCTTTTGCCTTTACCTTTAGTCCTTTGTGTGTAGATTTCTTCCCATGAACCACATCATTTCTTAGATATTTCAGAAACAGCTTTTGATAATAACTATTATATCTTTCCCAGATCTTCCCTTTTTTTGTATTTACCAACTGTTTTTAGAGCATATGATTTCTAGATGGACTCACCATACTGATTCCTTGAAATTGTATGTTTGTCTTAAATTGCTACTTAGATTAAATATTCCAAAATACCCTGACCAGCCCTGTGAAATATGTGAGACTTTTATCCATTATCTTAATTCTGTCATATTAATTTTATCATCAAAGTTTGAATTCACTTTTGTTTTTCTTTTTATTGGTTTTGTGTTTAACTTATCATGAAAAATTGCAAACATATACACACGACAGAGCATAGCATAGGGAACTTCTATGCATCCATCACACATTTTCAACAGCTATCACTGCATGGCCCATATTGTTTCATGTATATTTTTATTTATTTCATGAACAGTCTTTGCTCCTGCTCCAGATTATTTTGAAGCAAATCTCAGACATATTTTAATCCATAGATATTTCAATATGATCTTTAAAAGATATAGACTCTAAAAAAACACTAACTCAGTACTATTTTTATAACAAAGTAAACAATCATTCCATAATATCATCAAATGGTTCATGTTAAAATTCATTCAGTAGTATTTTTTTTTAAGATTTTATTTATTTATTTGTCAGAGAGAGCGGGAGCGAGCACAGGCAGACAGAGTGGCAGGCAGAGACCAAGGGAGAAGCAGGCTCCCTGCTGAGCAAGGAGCCCGATATGGGACTCCATCTCAGGATGCTGGAATCATGACCTGAGCCGAAGGCAGCTGCTTAGCCAACTAAGCCACCCAGGCGTCCCATCAATAGTATTTTTTGTGGTTAATATTTTCACAGCCTTTTACTACCCTTGTACTTTCAACTAAGTAAATGCTTTTATATATAAAATTAATCCCTTAATATAAGCAAATAATTCGTTTTACTTTCTATTTAGTCTGACCATTTGAAGACCCAATGGATAAGACTACTATTGTGGAAGTGGAAAATTTCACCTGTTCTTGAAGCGAGTCAATAAATCTTAGTTACTAAAGTCTGCAAATAGGGTACAAAAAAAAAGATTAATGGAGGTGGTATACCTCCGTCTTCCATTTGATGTTAGCTCTATGAGAGTAACCATATGGTTGGTGTTTTTTTGTGTTTTTGTTTTGTTGTTTGTTTGTTTGCCTTTTGGTAAATTTATAGGCCTCTTTGAATAGAACTTAGATTCAGGTACCGATGTTGGTAGTATAAGTTTTGATGATATATGAAAAGTGAATGAATCCTCAGACAGTGAAAGTATCTCTTGAGCATTTGCTACATATCAGATGCTATTCTGGACCTTTCACATTTTATTTACTACATGTCACTTTGTTCAGTCCTAACAAGAGCATCACAAAGTAAGTATTTCTGTGGATATATTTTCAGATATAGAAATTGAGGATCATAGGGAAAAAATTACTTGTCAAAGGGCATGAAGTGAGTAACTGGTAGATTAGGCATATCTATTGTGGTCTCTGTGACTTCACACTCAGGCTTGCTTTTGACCTTCCCTAATGCCTTCCCCCCCCCTTAATGCCTTCTAATAGAGAGTATATGTCCCCTGGAAATCAAGTAAACATTAGCAGGAATAAATGGAGTCAGTTTTAAAGGTACCTTTAATTCTTGGATATTTGCTTTTAGAGCTCTTCACTGCAAACCATGGAGATCTAAATCTATTTTTTTTCCTTCAACAAGGAAGGTCATCTTTTTATAAGTCTTTTTTTTCCGGCTTTGAAATTTAAAATCATCATGTTGATTCAACCAGCACTTTAGTTTTATACTTTATCAGGTTTTGTTTTCATTTTTTGGGTTTGGTTTTGTTTTGGGTTTCTGTTGTTGTTGTTTTTTGTTTTTTTGTTTTTTTAGTTTTAATCTCTAATTCCGTGGGGAACATCTTCGTAACTTGTCACAAAATTGTAACCGTGCCCTTCTGTCTCCTTGAGGTCTATTCCTTGTTGTTGCTGATAGCAAAACAAAGTTTTATTTAGTCACCAGTTTCTCTGGGTTTGCAGGACTTTTTCCCTCTGTCCTCTTCTATTAGCCTGATACTCTCCTCTTCCTTAATCAGATCTGTTCTGATCTTACCTCCTCCTAACCCTTAACTTTATTATAACCAGTAATTCACATAACTTTTAATACTTCTACATATGTTATCTAGTTTTCTGGAAAAGATATATGTCATTAAGGAAGATGGGTATCTTCATTAATATAAATCATTCACTAGTGAATGGGTTCATTTTTATAAGCTAGCCCTTGCTTTTCATTTTATACTACCCTCATTTTTTTTTTTTTAGGTCTTTTAATTGACTCTGAATAGTATGTAAAAACTATCATCATTCAGCTTGGAAAAAATAACCTCATAATGAAGTTACTGACAGCAGTATCAGTGATTAGTGCCACTAACAGAAGATAAGTAAAATAGAGTGGCAAAGGTTAGCAATATAATTGATTTCTTTCTTCTGATCATTAATTACAACTGTTAAAAACTTTCTAGATGTTAAATTGACTGCAAAAGAATGAAATGGCTGTCTATTGACCTAAAAAAAAAAAAACCCAAACATATTTTTAAAGTAGATATTTATTACCCTAGAGAGGGAAGGGCCACTGTATAAGATATGTACGTAATTCTGACTGACTCAATTCTCCTTTCTTGATGTGGAGGAAAAAAGGTTTAGGACTTGGCCTGACTTGTGAGTCTCAGAGATCAGAGGACAGGAGGAGCTCTTTACTGGAGATTTAAAAAGGTATAGAATCAGAACAGGATGTAGCCATGAGAGTCCAGTAAGACCCAAGTAAATAGAGCACGTTAGGGAAATTTAGCATAGTCTTTACTGTCCATGGTTGATTTGAAATAAGAGACACAAGATAAATTCTTATCCAATATTAATCTTATATATATAGTTATACTTTATTTTATAGACTGTAACAACTTAGTTTTGTAGTCACACATTCAACATGTGTATGTTTGGAAATCTACTGTTTTATGAACCCTAAGAACACAAATCTGAATCAAACCAGTAGAAAGTTTAGCCTTTAAAATTGAGCAGAAATAGAATTATAAATGGGGATGAATAATTAAACATGAGGTAGAAAATGATACATTAAAAAAAAAAGATCCAGAATAAAATATTATGAGAGATAAGAAGAGGGGGGGATTTTCTTTTTCCTTCTGGTATGCTTAAGAAAGTCTTTAGGGTTAAGTAGTAATTAAATTGAATCTCGAAAATGGTGAGTATTATATTGATAAAGGCATCTTCTAAGTAGATGATCAACATAAAGAAAACAGTATATTTTAAAGCAGAATAATTGCAGGATCAGAGTTGCAATCTTGGAAGACTATGGTGATGGGGCAGAGATGGGGAGGGAACCTTAAATAAAGTTGGTAATGAAAGGCCAAGGTGCAGTCTCAGTATGCAGACATGAAGACTGGCAGGTATGAATTAATGGTGAAGCATATGCATAAAGTGAATCTTAGCAAGAAAACACCAGGGTTCTGTGCCAAAGGTACTTAGGTGGAGATAACCATCAGGCAATTGGAAATGTGAAGTAGGAGCCCACACCTGAAGATAAATTTTTAGGAGTCAGGAGGTTTTTGAGAAAATGGTGTAGAAAGAAAAGAAGATGTAAATAATTTACTTAGGATACACCTACATTAAAGACCATGCTAAAAGATGTAGCAGAAATGGACAGAAAAGTTTGAAATGATGTAAGAGAGAGCCACACCATGAAAACCTTTGAAAAGGGGAGGTTTAAGTAAGAGGGTGTTGCTACTGTACAATAGGATCTGTCACAGACCACAAAACTACCTATTATATGGTGATATAGAAAAGCCAGTTAGCTGTTCAGTTAGCTCTCAGGGACTGAGAGTGTAGGGTAATGATTGAAGATGAAGGAACACCATGAGGTAATTTTTTTAGATTGATGAACTGTTCTTTATCGGGATTGTGATGGACTTTACACATTTTCCCAAATCCAGAGCTATACACCACAAAGAAGGATTTTAATGATTGGAAATTTAAAAAATAATAAGGAAAATAAGAAACAAAGGAGTAATTGGCATATTGATTAAAAAGATTTACAATGTGGATTAAGAGTATATGGTAAAGTGGGGCGCCTGGGTGGCTCAGTGGGTTAAGCCTCTGCCTTCGGCTCAGGCCATGATCTCAGGGTCCTGGGATCGAGTCCCACATCAGGCTCTCTGCTTGGTGGGGAGCCTGCTTCCTCCTCTCTCTCTGCCTGCCTCTCTGTCTGTCAAATAAATAAATAAAATCTTAAAAAGAAAAAGAGTATATGGTAAAGAAATGGAAGCAATAACACAACCTACTTTTCTAAGAAGGTTCATGGTTAAAAAGAAAGTAGTTTAAAGCCGATTCGTGGTTGGGTAAAAGAATGTTGTTTGAAGAGAGGAAACCTGAAGATGTCTATAATAGAGGTTAAAAAAATCCACAAATACTCAAATGAGATAAATAATGTGAAATCCTTGAGGGCCATACAAAGTAAAGGAAAAGTAACAAGAGTTGTTTTTATTTTTAGGAGAGGGAAAAAGGATTAGAGAATGGGTGTAGATGCAGGGTATCATTGTAAGGTAGTATCACTTCATGATGGAAGTGTGGCAAAATCTTGTTTAGAAAAATCCAGCTCACCTCTTTCTTTCTAATAGAATCTGAATATTCAATTTTCACCCTCCCAAATGCTTTGCCCTTCGATAGCCCCAAAGTGTGAATATTGATTGGTCTAAACCAGTAGATCTCAAAGTATGGTCCTTAGACCAGCATCATCATCATCATCTGAGAATTTGTTAGAAATGTAAATTCTACTCTACACATACTAAATCAAAGACAAGTGGCCATTAGGTATAGGAAGAATGTTCAATGTCACTAATCAGTGTAATGAAAATAAAAGCACAATGAGAAATCATCTCATACCTATCAAGATGGCTATTATCAAAAAGAATAAAAGAAAGTACCGGTAAAGATGTGGAGAACACACAATGGTGCACCCACTATGTAAAACAGTATGAAGGTTCCTCTAAAAATTAAAAACAAAATTACCATATAATCTAGCAAACCCACTTCTTGGTATTTATCCAAAATAATTGAAATCAGGACCTTGAAGATATATTCATACTCTTTGAAAGAGAGGTACAAGTTCTCCCACGTTCATTATAGCACTACTCACAATAGCCAAGATGTAGAAAGAATCTGAATGCCCGTTGACAGATGGATAGATAAAGACAACCTGGTATAAAGTCATACACTGGAATACTCTTCAGCCTTAAGACTAGAAGGAAATTCTACAGTATGTGACAACATTGATGAACCTTGAGGATATTATATTAAGAAAAATACACCAGCCACACAAAGACACATATTGCATGATTCCACTTACATGAGGTATCTAAAATAGTCGAATTCATTGAATTAAAGAGTGGAATGGTGGTTTCAGGGAGCTGTAGAGAGGGGGAAGGGGTGTTCATAATCAATGGGTGTGAAGTTTCAGTTAAGCAAGATGAATAAGTTTTAGAGATCTGCTGTACAACATTGTATCTGTAGTCAACCGTACTATAACGTACACTTAAAAATTTGTTAAAACAATAGATAGATCTCATGTTAAGTGTTCTTACTACAATTTTAAAAATAATTAAAAAAAAAAACTTAGGGATGGGGCTGAGCAGTCTGTGTCTTTGCAAGACTTCCATGTGAATCTGATACATTAAATTTGAGAACCACTGCTGTAAGCCCCTGTAGATACTTTCATTCCAGGTCTTAGTGATAGCTTTACACATGAATATGCAATTAAACCCCAACCAAATAAACTTAAAGGGATGCTTGCTGGTTGCTTTTGGTCAAGGATTTCATTCTGATCAAGAGACACCCTGGGGCATCTGGGTTGCTCAGTGGGTTAAGGCCTCTGCTCTTGGCTCAGGTCATGATCCCAGGGTCCTGGGATCAAGCCCCACATCGGGCTCTTTGCTCAGTGGGGAGCCTGCTTCCACCTCTCTCTCTATCTGCCTGCCTCTCTGCCTGCTTGTGATCTCTGCCTGTCAAATAAATAAATAAAATCTTTAGAAAAAAAAAAAAAAAGAGAGAGAGAGAGAGAGACACCCATAGCCAAATAGCCCTTCCTGCCCTTGGATTGGTTGTATATGTATGCATAGTGTTAAACTTCAGTAGTAATCTTACTTTAGGAGAGAATCATTAAAATAAAAGCCAATATGCCGAGCATGGTAGAATGAAAATGTGGAAGGCAACTGATTGCTTGGTGATGTCCTTAGAAAGCTGTTATATAAACTTAGAACCACTCACATCTGGTGATCAGTGACCTCATGTTTAAATTACTGTTAATTGGGGTGCCTGGGTGGCTCAATGGGTTAAGCCTCTGCCTCCGGCTCAGGTCATGATCTCAGGATACTGGAATCGAACTCTGCATTGGGCTCTCTGGTCAGTGGGGACCCTGCTTCCCCCTCTCTCTCTGCCTGCCTCTCTGCCTATTTGTGATCTCTCTCTCTCTCTCAGTCAAATAAATTGTTAAAATATTTCAAAAATAAATAAATAAATTACTGTTAATTGTGTTACCTCTTGCTTGCAGTTATAGGCACTATAACTGAAATGAAAATAGCTTGAGTCTGTTACATTCTCCATTATCTTCTTTCTTATCAAAATATTGTAGTTCTCACTGAAAATATTCTATGCTTTCATTAACAAATGTGTTGATCAACAAATATAATACGTCTTTTCAGACTGTCAGCAGGATCTTTGCATAGTTATGAGCACATAATCTGAAACTAAATATCTAGATACTTAATCAGAGACAATATTATCAAGATAAGTGATGTTGCCTTTGGCAAATGCCAACAGCCTACTTCCCCAAAGTATAATGCCATAGGGATTGGATTTACCTTAAAATACTAAGAAAAAAAAAAGGGAGAAACGTAAAAGGGAATGATGAAGCAAATATACTTAAATTTTTATAATCTTTGAACTTGGTGATTCAAATTTCATTATGCAATTACTTTTATTTTGGCATATTTAAATATTTTATATTAAAATTAAATATATATATACACTCTAAAACAAAATGAAAGGATGTAAAATGTCACAGAGAAATACCAAAAAAGTAAAAATAAATTTAGCTATTTTATTATAAGTAAAATATTTAAAACAAAAAATATTGATAGAGAAAAAGAGAATGCTGACAAAGAGAAATCAAGAAAGATATCACTGGAAAATTTTTAACATACTTTTAGGAAATGATAAAACAAAAATTAGGATGTGGATAATCAGGATGTGGAGTGTTAATAATAAAATATTAACCAGCATGATTAAATAGATTTATAGAATGTAATACAATCAGCAAATACAGTGCTTTTCTTTTTTAAATAATGCAATATTTACCATTTTATTTATATACATATAATTTTTTTTCGATTTTATTTATTTATTCGATAGAGAGAGACACAGTGAGAGAGGGAACACAAGCAGGGGATTGGGAGAGGGCGAAGCAGGCTTCCTGATGAGCAAGGAGCTTGATGCGGGGCTCCATCCCAGGACTCTGGGATCATGACCTGAGCTGAAGGCAGATGCTAACAACTGAGCTACCCAGGCGCCCCAAATACAGTGCTTTTCAAGTAAATGTGGAAAATTTGATGTCCTAGCATGTCAATAAGGTAACCATTTATGTGAAGTTTAAAAATTTGAAAAGCAATTCTATATATTTTATGCTTACATACATAAAAGTATAAAATTTCATAGAAATTTCAAAGATGGTTGACATTTTGGGATCTAGAGTGGTTACCATTGGTTATATAAGTAAGAATAGAAGTAAGTGTCATATTTTATCTTGGAAATTTGTTTTAATCATTATATAAACATACTCTCAATATAATAGAAGTCAAACTGCATGAAGCGATTTTATTCACAGGAAGGATAAATTTGTGTGGAGGAGAGTATGACATTTTCTCCCCTGTCCCATCCTTCTCTTTTTGCTGTGTCTTTTATAGCAAGGACATTGTGTTAGGATTCTCTTGAATTTAATGGAACTGTATTTGTGAATTACAATGATCAAATTGTCTTATAATGGGCAGATGGCAGTTCCAATTATATGTGTTTTTCATGAATATGTTAGTTAAAAAATGTGAACCTGGATCTAACTACAAATGTCTCTGAACATGACATCTTATACCTCTACATGTTCCCAAAGGTATTTCTGAAGCAGTTTTATCTACTCTAAAGTAGGTGTCATATAACAAAACCAGAGGAATAATGATAACATAGTGCTTATGGTTGACATATGGAAGAATACTAGAATATCCAAATGGAATAAATGGAATACCCAAATCAAACATATTTAATACTATTAATATGTGTCAGAAGAGAAGTATTGAGCTGTGCTTATTTGAGTCTTGCAACATTTTGTTTAGTATGATACTTTTCTGAAATATGGCTTAAACATTATGATCATCAGTAATGTCCCCAAAGTGAATATAATTAAACACAGTGATTTACCTAATTGCTGAAATATCAATAATATACTTAGCCCATGTAAGGTTTACTTATTTTATTTATAAAGTGAATATATTTTATTAAAGTTTACTTAAGGCAACTATTAAGATTAATAAATAATGACTTAAAATTTAACTTAAACATAAATGTTTTATCATTATATACAGACTCTGCTATATTTATTAAATCTCTACTCTGTGCAACATTGTGTTGAATTGGATAGTTACTGAAGAGGAGAAGTGTTCAATAATTTGCAAAAATAAGTAAAATATGGTTGATGGTCTTGAGGAGTTTATTGTGACCAACTTAGGAAATAGATAAATAGAAGTGAAAGGTGGTAAAGGTTAAAAAACAAAACAAAAGAAGACAGAAAACTGTGGTAGAAAACTGGGGTTGACTTCCCGAAGAATCAAGGGAGGATGAAGTGACACTTAGGTAACCATATAGACCAAAAATATATATAGTAATCAATCTCATGTGAGTTGATAAAATGCTTCTTCCACATTTTAAACTTACATAATCTTTTCTTATAGTGATGAATTGGGTTTTAGTTATATGCTAGAACTAGAGTTTGCAATTTCTTTTTTTTTAAGATTTTATTTATTTATTTGACAGACAGACATCACAAGTAGGCAGAAAGGCAGGCAGAGAAGGAGGAAGAGAAGCAGGCTCCCTGCTGAGCAGAGAGCCTGACATGATGCAGGACTGGATCCCAGGACCTTGAGATCATGACCTGAGCTGAAGGCAGAGGCTTTAACCCACTGAGCCACCCAGGCGCCCCTAGAGTTTACAGTTTCTTTAAATGCCTGTAGACTTACATGATGTGGATATATACAAGTTTATGATCACACAGTTTTAATTTTCCAAGATGATTCCACCTTCAGTGTGAGATGGGAGCAATAATCTAAAATTCCCACCCACCTTAGAGAACTCCTGGCTGGCTTAGTCAGCAGAGCATGTGACTCTTTTTTTTTTTTTTTT
>ML108807.1:87625-102687 GCA_003697995.1 Taxidea taxus jeffersonii | reverse complement strand
AAAAAAAAATTGCACTGCAGTTTGCCACATGTTGCACCACTCACTCTTTCATTTAACCTTTATCATAATGCTGTGAGATGAACAGGAAATTATTATATCTCCATTTTAAGTTTAAGAAAACTGACACTCAGTCATTAGGAACACAAAGATAAGAATTGAGTTAAACTGCATATAAAATCCAGAATTCATAGCCAAGTCTATTTGGATTCTATCAGATTCATCCTCAATAAGACAGTATGATACTTAACGTAGTTCTTTTTTTTTTTTTTTTAGTAATATTCATTTATTTATTTATTTATTTTTATTATTTTTATTAGCATATAATGTATTATTTGCTCCAGGGTGCAGGTCTGTGAATCATCAGTCTTATATAATTCACAGCACTCACCATAGCACATGCGCTCTCCAGTGTCCATCACCCAGCCACCCTATCCCTCCATCTCCACCCCACAGCAACCCTCAGTTTGTTTCCTGAGATTAGAGTCTTATGGTTTGTCTCCCTCCGATCCCATCTTGTTTCATTTTTTCCCTCCCTGTTCCCCAGAACACCCTCCCCCGCCTCTCAAATTCCTTTATGCTAAGCGAATTAAGTCAATCAGAGAAAGACACTCTGATATGAGGAATGTATTTCTTCTTTCAATTTAAATCAGCTTAAGTGACAGCTATTAAATGCTTACTAGGTTAAAGTACTGCGCAGTGAGAATAACACAGTTGTATAAGAGAGATTAAAGCACACGATAGGCAAGTACATAGTATCATAAGTTATAAGAACATTGTTAACCTGTAAGAAGACATTTTTAATAGGCCTATGGTACTGATGAAAACAAGAATTTAAGGGTCAAGGCACAAGGGTGAATTAAGGTGAAGCCTCAGATGATCACTGTCTTCTGGAGATGATGAAGATGATGAAGATTTGGGTTGGGAAGAGATGTTGAAGGCACTGAGAATATGTGCATAACAAAAGGACAACATACAAACAAAAAAATGAATTGGACACATCTGCTAAAAGATTAAGGCAGAAATGGTTACAAATTAACAGAATTGAGAGCCTATGAAAACAAGGGGTTAACCTAAGAAAAGAAGAAACATTTCTCAAATGTTCAACTAATGTAAACATGAAAAAAGAGCATTTTTTCAGTAAGAATAAAAGTTGAAGGTTTCATTTGGGAAGATATTCATTTATCAGAAAGTGATAAAACTTCCCTTTTCTCTAAAATGTGATTATTTTTGAAGTATGGAAATGTGGAGAATGTGATAAAGTTTTTCAAAGGTGAGTAGAAAAATGTCAAAAACAGCAATCACGAAGCAGTCATAAATATTTTTGGTGGAGTTTGAATGTAGTCTTTCCACATTTTGTAACAAGTAGAGCCTCTAAGCAGTACACATACGTGCAGAGAGTTACATGATTATGCATGCCTAGAAAGACTTGAATACACAAAATGCTAAGGTGGACCAAACTAATCTCAGGAAAAGGGACCACTTTACATTTATTATGGAGTTGAGAAAGGATCTGGAAATATCTGGCTGGGATCTTTGTGCTCATGTAAATGGCCCTATTAGGAAAGAGAAAGGATGGGAAGATCAGGT
Organism: Taxidea taxus jeffersonii; assembly: GCA_003697995.1. Lineage (NCBI taxonomy): Eukaryota > Metazoa > Chordata > Mammalia > Carnivora > Mustelidae > Taxidea > Taxidea taxus. The sequence goes on along the minus strand of ML108807.1, from coordinate 101,100 downwards.
AGGGAAGAAGGCAAACCAGCATTGGCAGTTATCAGAGAGAGAGTTCTTCCAGTGAGCTCACTTAATTCTCCTGAGCCTGCTCTCTACTTAGCTTCCAAAAGTGAGCAAGGAGATAGTCCATCATAGCCATAGTCATCAGAGCTAGCAGGGAGAATAAGGGCTCCTCGCGCCTCCCTTGCTCAATGTCACACAGCTAAACACTGACAAAACTGGGACAGAGTCCAAGCATCTGATCTGGCTCTAGTGTCTGTGCTCTCAATACTATAATATTTGCTTCTGTGGAGACCACATATAATAATATTGTAAGTGCATACTAGTTTTTATAAATTTTAAGGGACGGTTTGAGAATTATCATCATTCTTTACTTTTTATTTTATTTTATTTTATTTGCTTTGTTTGTATGTTATTCATCTACTTTTTTCTCAGAGATGAACACATAAGTACAAGTTGGCATTTTGTTCTGAACTGGTACAATCCTGTTCATAAATTCAAATGGTAACTGAAATATGTGAAAATTATGCATATCTAATTTTGATTGACTGTTTCCCTAATTTAGAAGTGAGGTTCTTCAGTGTTATTTCTATCATAGCAGACCATCTAACAGGTTCTCTCAACTCTGTCAGACATTCAGTTAATCACCTAATGTTTAATCTGTATTTTATCAAGTAACCAGACCAAATGCTTAATTTAGTTAACTAAATGTGTTGATACTCTGCATCTTAGTCATCTCACTCAGATATTTAAAAGATGTAAGACTTTAAAATAAGATTCAGAGAACATGTACATTTATTCTTAGCCTTTCAATATTATTTTACTTGTTACTCTTTCTTTTCTGCAATAAAAAAAACAAATAAAAAAACACAGAAAGTTACCATAAAACATCAGAAAATCGACCACTCTTTAAAAATATACCACTCCTCCCTAAAAAGAAAATGAAAGAAATTAATATTTTATCTGGTTAATTTATACAGTGTTTATACATTTACAAAAACAATTTTGAAGCATTCCAAAATTAGACATAATTAATTGTGGTAATTATGGGAACCTTAATGGGTCACAGTTTGAAAAAAAAAAGATTAAAGTGATATTTTGAAATGGGATGTGAATATCTTAGATTTGGTTAGAATACAATTGTTCTCTTTTTTGTTCTGCATGATGTATAATGTTTTCTGTTTTTTTTTTTTTGCATAATATATCTATGACTTTTTGGTATATGATTTCTTCTTTCATTATATTCATTGAAAATGACCAAAGCTATTAGGTCACTTTTAAAATTTATTTATTAATTTTAGAGATTTATTTATGTATTTTAGAGAGAGAGGGAGAGAGTGCCCACCTACATGCACATAAATGGAAGGACAAGCAGAGAGAGAGGGAGCGAGAGAGAATCTTAAGCAGGCTCCATGCCCAGCATGAGCCTGATGCAGGGCTTGATCTTACGACCCTGAGATCATGACCTGAGCTGAAATCAATAGTAAGATGCTTAACCAACTGAACCATCCAGGCCCCCTTAGGTCACTTTTCTCTTATATGTTGTATTAAGCTAATTGGCTTAGTATTATTATCTTATTTCCTATACAGAAAAACGTGTCTCAAACATTGATATATTTGTTGTTACATTTTCATAAATTTTGGCTTATATTTAATGATACTCTTCAAACTGTTGGTCCTGTATTATGTGTTAAGCTGACCCTTCTTATTTCAATAATTTGGAATAATGACATATTCATCCATTTTCCAAAATATTTTTGATATTTTGATATTTTAAATAAAAATGAAGAAATTTCCCTTAATGAAATCTGGTTTTCAGTTACTTTGTTCAAATCAATACATTGAATAAAAAATAAATATTAATCAAACAAAATAAATGAAATCATATATATTATGATTTCATATGAAAGTCTGATGGTCTTTCTTGCAAATTTTACATTTCAAATGGCTTAGTATATATTATATTTTGCTTATAACTTGATTGTTTAAAATTTGGAATCTGTATCTTCTATAGATAAAAATTCAGACATGGTAGTCCAAGTTCCTAGCCAAATTCCAATAAATATTCAAATTCAATATTACTAATTTTTATTAGTTCTAACATGTGTTATTTAGCTGTATTAGTCAGGATTCTTTACAGAAACAGAATCATAGGACATATGTATACCATAGGCTATAAAGACATAGATAAATCTATTGTAAGGTATTAGTTCATACACTTTGGGAGGCCAAAAAGGCCTGCCATCTTCTCTCTGCAACCTAGCGAACAAAGAATTTGGTGGTTTAAGAGAGCCATAGCTGGTGGCATAAATTCCAGTTTGAGTCTGAAGACACGAGAACCAGGAGCTCTGAAGACAGGAGAAGGTAAATATCACACCTTAACCAGTCAGGCAGATAGAGTCAATCTTCCCTTCCTCTACCTTTTGCATTCTGCTCAGGTCCTCAACAAACTGGATGATGCCTACCCACACTGGGGAAGGCAAATGGCTTTATTCATTCTACTCAAATTCAGATGGTAGTCTCTTCCACAGACACTCTCACAGACAGTCAGAAATATAATGCATAACCAGATCTGGTCACCCTGAGATCTAGTCAGGTTGACACTTAAAATTAACTTTATATTAAATTATTAGGAAAAATATATAATCAAACATGGTTTTAAAAGTGAATGTATTTCCCTCTTTTTTTAAAAAAATAATTACTCCCTTCACTTCTGTTCATATAAACTTTACTATTATCCAACACCTGTTACAGCCCCAGTTTTTACTTACTTGAGAGTCTTAGAGCATAATATGGGAATGGCAGGATACAGAACTTTATTTGCACTTTCAACCAGTCAAATTATTTAAAATATCATGAATCTAACATTTATATTTTAGTTTGTTGAAGGATTAATTTAGTTTGTTGAAGGATTAAAGATGAATATATAGGGGCACCTGGGTGGCTCAGTGGGTTAAAGCCTCTGCCTTCGGCTCAGGTCATGATCCCAGGGTCCTGGGATCGAGCCCCACATTGGGCTCTCTGCTCAGCGGGAAGCCCGCTTCCTCCTCTCTCTCTCTCTCTGCCTGCCTCTCTGCCTACTTGTGATCTCTCTGTGTCAAATAAATAAATGAAATCTTTTTTAAAAAAGATGAATATATATTATTGCTTAAATAGGCGAAATTGTGTGTACAGAAAATTTCACCAAAAAAATTTTACATCAAATTATTGCTAATTTTAACCAATATTAAGTTTTCTTTTTAATTATTAACTATGATTCTACCAGATTTTACCTTAATTACTTATAATTGGCCTAGTGAAAATATAGTTGACTGACTTTTTGGAAGACAGACATTTATCCTTTATCTTGAACAAGCTATCATCCATACTAAACTCACCCAGTTGTGATCCAAATTTCATATATACAACCATTGTAAAAACCTGGTGAATACTCATTAAAATGAAGCAAATCTGTTCATCTTCAAAGACACATCAACAGCATTGTGAAGCAGTGTAGAAGAATATGATTCAAGAATGAAAACAATGTTGCCAAAATTAACTAATATTTTAACCTGAGATTGAGAGAACATTAAAGAGTATGCCTTCTCCATATAGATGTTAGGATATTCTAACACTGTGAAGCTGAACCTTCTTGCCACCTCACAGCAGGGTGCAACAATTAAAAAAAATGCTCCTAGATTTTACTTGACACTGTTCTAGTAGACTCCCAACTACTGAATATGAACGAGGATTTTAATACAGTTTATTTGGCATGACTTGGAATGTTCCTTTTCTCTGATGTCTTGTACCTTTTCCTCACGACTCTTTGAAATGAATTTTAGTGTTTGTACTACATATTTTCTAGTTTTTGAATAGCTACAGTGGCATGAGCCTTAAGTAAGCTTTCAAATGTTTGGTTTTTAGATTTTATTTATTTATTTTAGAGAGCGCATGCACGGGTGTACAATGGGGAAAGGGCGGAAGGGAGGAGGAGGGGGAGGGACAAGGGGACGCTGCACTGAGCACCATATGGGGTTTGATCCCACAACCCTGAGAACAAGACCTGAGCTGAAATCCAGAGTGGGTCTCTTAACGGGCTGAGCCACCCAAGGGCCCCTAAATGTTTGTTTCTATTATATATATCTCCCTTCCCAGCTTGTATTCAGTTTTGTTTTCCATTGACCTTTACTTTATCTGAATTTCTGACCCTGTCTGCCTGTACCTTGGCTGAGAATGAATACTTTTTTGTATTTTTTAAAAATTCTTCCTCCTTTCATTCTGTTGAACAATCTTCAGGAAGCAAACATTGTTATCATGGTCACCAGTAGTCTCCATATAATCAAACTCAATACTTAATTTCACAGCATTTGTTCTATCTAATTGGTTGCTCAATATAGTATAATATTTTACTTTTCTGTTTATTATCAGCTCCTCTTCCCTACCTATAGTATAAGCATTTCTCATGGAGAAAAATAACCAGTTTTGCTCTGTTGACCAAGTATTCCCAGCTCCTAGCATATTGTATCTGGCACATGTTAGGTCCTCAATAAGTACTTTTGAATAAATGGTTGAATGAATGAATCCGTCAATTGATTAATCATCTTTAGGGGTTATAAAGAAGTGTGGCTCTTCTGGTGCCTGTGTATTAGTAAAGAGTAAGAGACAGGGGCACCTGGGTGGCTCAGTGGGTTAAAGCCTCTGCCTTCGGCTCAGGTCATGATCCCAGGGTCCTGGGATCGAGCCCCGCATCGGGCTCTCTGCTCAGCAGGGAGCCTGCCCCCCCCCACTCTCTCTGCCTGCCTCTCTACCTAATTGTGATCTCTCTCTGTCAAATAAATAAATAAAATTTAAAAAAAAAAAAAAGAGTAAGAGACAAAATTTCTTTGGGCTATATCTGTGCCATTTCTTTTACCTAATATTTTTAATAGTCGAGGAAATGATGCTTTCCAGTCTCAGAAATGGAGTTGTGAGGAAGAGAGAGGAAGGTATTATTTATTGAGTGTCTGTTATATGGCAAGTACTGGACTGCATATACATTTCATCATTAACTCCTAAAAACCTTATGAGATAGATGCTGTTATTATCTCCACTTTGCAGATGAAGAAACCGAGGCCAAATGAGAGATTAAATAGCTTGTTCAGGTTCACCCAAACATGAGTTCAGCATGAAGAACCAGGCAGTGTTCTATTTCCTTCAGTGCCAGATAGTAAGTGTTGTCATTCCACAGAAAACTGAAGGAACTGAGCTGATAAAAATAAATATAAGTCAAAGTTTCCAAAGTAAAATACATATTTATTTTGGAATATTTGTGTTGTTTTCATTGTCAGAGTACATCAAGATGTCACTAAAGTAAATAAACTAACAGCTAAAAGCCAATTTTGTTTATTTTTTTTCCAAGCCAGAGAGGCTTATAATCATTATTCATGGGATACATATAGCTGTCCAGTAGCCATCTGGCTAAAGCTGCCAGATCAAAAACAGGATACCCAGTTAAAGTTGAATTTCAAATGAAACTCTATCTGTATGTGTATCTCTCTAATATGGTATAGGACATATTTATTCTTAAAAAATAAAATTATTATTTGTCTTAGATTCAGAGTTAACTGTGCTTCTGCATTTCTGTTTGTTACATCTGCAACCCCTACACCTGGCTAAATCCTCCCTTGCCCTTCTCTGACTTGTCTTGCTATTCTGGAAGACAGGTTTTATTGAGGAGGTAAAGACAAGAAAAAATGGAGAGACGGCAAGTTTGAAAATGACTTTAAAATGATAAAAGCCACGTGACTACTCTCTTGCTTTTTATGAGGGAGTAGCTGGGATTATCCTAAAACACATTTGAATATAGGCTAAGTTTACCTACAGACCTCTCTGAGCCTTGCCTTCCAACCTCCCAGGTTCTATCTCTGGTGCTCAGAAACTGAAAAACTGTGGACAGTCTCTTCACATTCTCTAACCTCAGCTTCCCCATCTATAAAATATCAGCATTATTACATATTAGAAAGAAAATAAGCAGGTGATGTATATGACTGACTTCTGTAAATATGGTGGTTGGTCAAGATCTCAATGAAACTTTTTTTTTAACAGAATCCTGAATGGTTAGAAGACATCCATATGAAGAGAGAGAGAGAAAGGGAATAGAGAGAGAGAGAGTATGTGTGTGTATGTGTACATTTATGCAACTACAAGATAAAGGAGAGAAGGACTGGATAGCATAGTGCATACAAAATACTTTATGGGGACAGAGGATTCCACACCAAACTTCTTTTTAAATTTCAGCTTCACTGAGGCATAATTTACAAGTAAAATTATAAGACATTTAAAGTATGCATCACAGGGATTTGATGTATGTACACATTGCAAACAGATGCCCCTCCCACATCTAATGAATTAACGCATCCTTCACCTCACATAGTTAACAGTTTGTTTGGTGAAGACATTTGTGTTCTACTCTGTTAGCAAACTTCAGTTATGTGATACAGTGTTTCTTGTCTTGGTGATCAAGGAAAACGCTTCAAGGATAGTAGAATTAGTGAGATCCCTAACAAAATAAAGAGGATGAAATAAAAGGCACTTCTTGTAGCATCTTCATAGGAGCAAAAAGTCCAGGATGAAAGTACAAGGATTCACATTGAAGAACTGACACCACTGCTACAAGCTGAGGGTTTGTATAGGAAACTGGATGGAGTTATAACAGGAATATGCTCATGGCTCTTGACTATAGAAGGCACTGGAAAACAACATATGGGGTTTAAATTTTATCCATTAGGTACCCAAAAAAATTAAGAACAGGTGACAGCAGGCCCAAATACTAGATAGAAGTTTGTTTTTTTTTTTTTTAATGAAATAACAGCCTAAATTATAATAGTTACAGTGAGATAGATGGGAGAATATTTTGACAGAAAAATCAATAGTACTATCTGTAGGACTTGGCAACCAAGAAAGAAAAGGTATAATTTGATGAAAGTTTTAAGTCTGGATATCTGGGAAACATTACATTCTTTCTTCTTTTTGGTGGCAGTGGGCAGTGGTAGGGTGAAAGCAGAATTCACTGAAATGTATATGGAGAGAGAGAGAGAGAGAGAGAGAGAGAGAGAGAAATGGATGGGGCATCTGGAGGGAGACTGGAAAGGAAAAGAGCATGAGTCTCATCTTTCCTTGGAGTCTGGGTTTTCTTTTTATTGGTGATTGTGGTCTGGTGCACGTGTCCTCTTAGGCATCCAGGAACTGATCAGAACAAGGAAAGGATTCAGGTGTCCTTCATAAGTCACTCATTCACTGAAGCCAGGTGTCTTGGCTTCAAGGTGTTTTGAGTCAGTGGTCTTGGAGCATGTTTATTACAACCCGCCTGGTCCTTCCTTAGATGTTATCTACTGTGCTGGAGGAGTCCAAAGATACTGACCGTTATTTCCTTGTTTCTTATAAGGAGAATATATGCTATTTGTATTACAAGACATATGTAGAATTGGGTGTGGGTGCAGGTCTTAGCAAGAATAAATGCTAGAAAAGGCAAAGGATAAAAATGGCTTTTTTTTTTTTTATGGGAAACCTTCAGTTTCCCTGTCTCTTCATTGAAATAGATAATCAGAAATGGGTTAGATTGGAGAAAAGATCATTTGAAAGAAGACATTTAATGAGGTGTACCAGCAAGAAATTAAATATATGGGCTGAGAAAGCCTGAGCCAAGTATAGGATGAAAATAAAATTTGAAAAAATGAACATTGAGGTGGCTGATGTTCTTTTTCTATCATTTAAATTCGTATTAATGAGTCGTACAACATCAATTGAATACTTCAACTTATTTTGAACAGAGCTGCTGTGTAAAGAAAGGGACAGTGAAATATTAGCTGTCTTGAAGTCAGAGCTGATATGCATAACAGCAGTCTAACAACTGGATGGCTCTGCTTTGTCTGGTTACCTTTACATCTGGATGCTGCCTACTTAACTGTGCTTGGCTTGGCTTATTTGATAGGCAGAGTAACAGAGGCCAGAATAAAAGAAATTCACAGTCTGATTTCAGCAATTGTTTAGTTTCTATACATAGGCACACATTATCTACATTTTTTATAGAAGTGGCAACAAAGTAAAGCCCACTAGAGCATCTGTTTTGATTTGAATAGAAAAGAAATTTATCGTAAAAGCCATTTTAACTGCCTCAGTTTGCCCTTTCTAAAATGGAGATAATTAATTACCCGTTGCAGTCACTGAATTGTCAGTATAAATATTCCACCAGATGATAATATAGTTGGAATGCATTTTTCAGGATTTAAATGACACTGACTTCATTCCATTATGTGCTTTTTTTCTCTGTGTAGTTCTAATCTACCCATTTTTCATAGTTGTTAAAAAATGGCCATGATATTTTGGTATTTCTGATTTAGAAACTGTTATTTTCCTCAAATAGATAAGGACAAGGGGAAAAGTAGAAATCTAAAAAAGATTCGAAAAAATTCATAAATATGTTATGCCTAAAATAAGAAAATTGATATATTAATAAAATGTCTCTGAAGAAGTAGAATAGGATAATTTAGAAACTACTAAAATACTATGATCGAAAAAAGAAGTATTCCTCATATTTATCATACCCCATGTAAATCTGTTAAAAATTTAAAGTAAATATGGACCCAACACAAAATTGCATTATCAAAAACTATATACTATGGAAGAACATATTATCATAAAATTGCTCTTTCAATGCTGGAAATAGCTGTCTCTGCTTCATTGGGACCCTAGGAGTTTTTTTCTTCTCAACTAGTTGTTTTCTTATTTTGCCTTAGTAAAAAAAATTTTTTCTGTGACTGTCTTATTAGTAGAGACCCAAAATACTTTATAAATAAGAAAAAAAATTAAGTCAGTATTTTAATGGTTATTAAACATTCAAAAGTGTTCAGCAACATTAGTATTGTCAAATTGTTGAAAACTATTTTGGTGTAGTCTTTGCTCTAAGATGTTTATCTCACAGGATGTTGGTTAGTGGCTGGATCTGACTGGTAATATTCTTCACTGAGAAGTGAAATAAATGGATAACACTGTAATGACATTAATTTTAAGTTTCCCAGCACATGCTCTCAGTGAGTGTAGCAATGTAGTTTAAAAGCTCAATTTTAGGAGCAGAAAGACTTGTTAGTGTTGCATCTGCCATTTAAATAGCCATGTGATGTTTGGCATGCTTCTTCTAACCTAAGTCTCTGCTGTTCAGATATGATTATATGAGGTGCATCTGAATAATAGTTAGGGCAAAATAAATGATCATGAAATAGGTACTTTTTAAAGGAAGGCTTTATCATTTGCCACTACATTTTTACTATATAAACAGATGCTTTCATTAGCTGACTTTAATATTTTTAAATAGTTTTTTATTGCTGTCACACAGCTAAATAACACAAGCACAAAATCAGTCATGATTTTAATCACCTTTTTTTTTTAAGATTTTATTTATTTATTTGACAGACAGAGATCACAAGTAGGCAGAAAGGCAGGCAAAGAGAGAGGTGGAAGCAGGCTCCCTGCGGAGCAGAGAGCCTGATGATGCAAGGGGCTCAGGGCTCAATCCCAGCACCCTGGGATCATGACCTGAGCGGAAGGCAGAGGCTTTAACCCACTGAGCCACCCAGGTGCCCTTTAATCACCTATTTTATCTTTGGAGACACAATTAGTTAAGAAGCCTCTACTTATATTTATCTATTTGTTTAAAACAATGACTTTTCACTTCAGTTTCTCATTCTACCATAAGCCTTGGAATATCCTCATAATTGTATTGCATGTTACCTTTTTAGAGTCATACAATTTTATTGCTTTTAGATCAAGAAAATCTTTTAGAACTGATTCACAATGCCTGTGCTATATCAATAAATATAGAAGTGTGCAGGTCTTTTTAGGTAAGTGTAATCAAACAGAAAACACACAATACAAATATGCTTATTTTAATATAGACTTCCTTATTGTGTGCTTTAAGATAATAAAATAAAATATTAACCTTTTAATAGAGTGTCTGTTGGTAATAAGCTGGGACCTGAGATTTTTGGTGACTGTCATCTGGAAACATCTGGAAAAATTTGAAGCACTCACTAATTCCATCTGAACTACTTGAATTAGGCATTTGCTTCTTACAAACTAGTCTTGGGAAAATTCTCTGTCTTAGGATATAGCTCTGGTCTCTCATGTTCTCACTAATTTTATAACTTCTCCAATGGTAATAATGTATTGTAATAAACAAATATATGCATTCATAAATCTTTCTGTGTTATTTGGATAGGCCATATATTGAGAATCACTGATATGGCCTAATGCTCAAGATTCTCATCTTTAACCATGTTGAATCTTCTAGTACCAGAAACCTGTGGTATTTCATATATACTAAAGCTTTCCTAGAGGTACAGTGGATACAGGAAACTTATTTTAGAATTTTGTTTTAATCATAGAGGGATATGCACATAGTGTCTCTTTTGAAACCTAATTTCCCCATTTACCATGTAGTTTTTCAATCAATTTATTTCCATTTATTCATTCACTCATAAATTCATTAAAAATAATTAAGCACCGGGGCACCTGGGTGGCTCAGTGGGTTAAAGCCTCTGCCTACGGCTCAGGTCATGATCCCAGGGTCCTGGGATGGAGCCCCGCGTTGGGCTCTCTGTTCCTTGGGGAGCCTGCTTCCCTTCTGATCTCTCTGCCTGCCTCTCTGCCTACTTGTGATCTCTGTCTGTCAAATAAATAAATAAAATATAAAAAATAATAATTAAGCACCTTTCTGATGACATGGATGGAACTGGTGGGTATTATGCTGAGTGAAATAAGTCAAGCAGGGAAAGACAATTATATGGTTTCACTCATATGGAACAGAGGGAATAGCACAGAGGACCACAGGGGAAGGGAGGAAAAACTGAACAGGAAGAAATCAGAGAGGGGGACAAACCATGAGAGACTCTGGACTCTAGGAACCAAACTGAGGGTTACAGAAGAGGGGAGTGGGGGGATGGGGTAACTGGGTGATGTGTATTAAGGAGAGCACATGTGGTGATGAGCACTGGGTGTTATAGACAACTAATGAATCATTGAACACTTCATCATAAACTAATGATGTACTCTATGTTGGCTAATTGAACATAATAAAAAATGACTAAGCACCTATTAGGTGCACATTTTTATAAGAGCAGTCCTTTCTGTTAAGTCATAGGTTAGTGATGAGAGTGCCATAGGAATATATAGTTGTTATGTAGTATGGCAAATACCAGAAAGATATATACTATGGGATTCTAGATCTAGAGGGAATATAAGGGACTAAGGTGGTGGACAAGGCCTTGTTTGAAATTCATAGGATCTAGCTAGCTAACAAGAAAGGGCATTCTAGATGGAAGAACTTGAACAAAATCACAGTGCTATGAAGTCTCACTATATGTATATAACCTCTCACATTTTCTGGACTTAACTTTGGAAAGATTAGTTAATCTCTGTTAACTTAATTTTTTTCATCTGTAAAATGAAGATGATCTCATAGGATTCTTGTGAGGATTAAGTGAGATATTTTGTGGAAATGATTTAGCTTGGTGTCTAATGCACAATAAAATCCTAACGTTTGGGGCACCGAGGTGACTCAGTTATTAAGCCTCTTCCTTGGGCTCAGGTCATGATCCCAGGGTCCTGGGGTTGAGCCGCGCATCGGGCTCCCTACTCCCCGGGAAACCTGCTTCTCCCTCTCCCACTCCTCCTGCTTGTGTTCCCTCTCTGGCTGTGTCTCTCTCTGTCAAATGAATAAATAAAATCTTTTAAAAAAATAAAATCCTAACGTTTTTTGAACCCTTCCATTGTTCCTACCACTCTAAGGGCTTTGTACGTTTATCCAGTAAGTCTCACTTCATAGTCTTCAAGCTTAACTACTGGGTAAATGTTATTTTGGATTGAATATATATATATAAGTTCTATGTTTACACAAAGTGGATGTTAACATTAATACAATTTTTAAAAGAAGAGAAGGTACATGTAAATAGCGGTAAGCTATCCAATAACTATGCCTGTACTGAACAATAATTAGAAGTGAATTACAGAATATATCCAAGATTTGCTAGCTCAACATAGTTAAATACTAGGAGCATTTAGCCACAGTAATAATGTCAACTCTTTATTTTATTAAAAAGTATTCTGTTTATAATATGTGATGTTAGTATTTGCACTGACAAAATGAAACAAGTTTGTTGGTGGAAGTATCAGGAAATGCTGCATGAAAAAACAAATCAACACTCTGTAATAAAGCTAGGGAATATTTTCTTGCCTCAATATAGCACTATCAAATAGAAAATTAGAATTGTATACTGTTTCTAACAATTTTATGTTTCCTCCTATAGCATTTCATTACTGATATTCTACATAGCATATACTGTAAATTATTTTCTTTTAATAAATCACCATAGAAACTTTCCTGGCATAGTAGGTAGGTCACTAGCTTGTAATTCCCAAGTGGTGCTTTATGTGCCTTTTAAAAATTAGTAAGAAGCAATCTTTTCTACTCCTCTAAAATTCAACTACTCTCTCACAAGTGCTTATCTATAAAATACTAATTGCTGTGAGAGTTCATCTTCCAGTTCTTTAGCACTCTCAGGTGGGTGGGTTTTCGACTGACCTACAACTATTAAGCTTGCTTAAGGAGTTCCCTACTATCTGGACTTGGTTTTAATTGCCATTGCTGTGCATTCAACAGTTAAAGGAATTACCGTAAGTGAATAGAATGAAGCATAGCAGGGATGACTGCCTCGAAGTGCAATCAAAGTGGAAATAACTACTGTATATATGAAGGTTCAAAAACAAATGTCACCTAGAAGAAATAATAGGGTCATAATGGAATACTGTCTGAATATGAGAAAGATACATATTTCTTTTTTGTTTAACATGAAAATGACAAGAAAAGATAGAGCTTATCACTGTGAATTAAAGCCCAGAAGTAGAACTATTATTGAAATAAAGGTCTTAGAAATTGGAAAGAACTCAAAGAGAAAGAACATAAAATAGTTTTGATTGGAAAAAAAATACTAACTTTAAAGAAGCCAAGAGGAATTCGGAATATTAAAGTTTTAGAGAAGTTTTATTCTATGATGAAGGATCTGCCTTTAAAGAACTCTTTGCTCTCCTCGTAGCCCAGGAGGAGAATGGACTTTGGAGAAAGTGTACCTGGGTTAAAGCACCAGATGTATACTTAATATCTGAGTGATCCTGTATGCATTTCTGTCTCTCAGACTTTTCACATATAAAATGAAAAGAATATATGTAAATTTTGTGAGGAGTAACATTAAATAATGCACGTCAAGCACTTTGTACACTGCCTAATATATGATGTTTTTCCTGATTGCTTGCTAATGGTAGCAAATAACAATAATTAATTAAAAATGATTCCTATAGAATGTTAATTAGCTACTTTCTTCTAAGTAGCTTCAAACAAATAACTTAGGCATCTAGCACTCTTCCTTTACTTTGATCTGTTTCCTCTATTAGTGGAGAAGTGGAAACAAAAATAAAAA
>ML108807.1:40766-87225 GCA_003697995.1 Taxidea taxus jeffersonii | reverse complement strand
ATAAAGAGAGCATTTTTTAATAAAATTAATTTCTTACACACAATTTTACCTTGAATGTATTATTCTAAATGAAAGAAATATTTCATCAATGAAGCCTGAAACAAAGTGAAATAACTAGTTTATTTTCAATAGCTATCATCCTACTCAAGTTAATCAATACTTGTATTGACTAAACTTATGATAAAGGCAGTTAATTCACGTTCATATTTATTCTTTCAACAAGTATTTACTGAGAGCCTACCATGTGCTGGAGCATTATTGGAAATACTTAAGAAATATGAGTGAACAAAATAGACCTTCATTGAAGAAAGTTAAATTCAGGAGAACTAGAATTTCTTTTGATACATTGGAACATATTAATTTCAGGACTGGTGTTTGGTGGCCTCACTTTTGAACCATGGAGTATCACAGTTTTACCGTGTGAATGTTGTGAAAGTGTTTACTCACCTAACTCAATATAGGTAATGTTTGTGGAATTAATATGTAGGATTAAAATTGTAATGTCTTAACATTTTCTATTAATCAAGTCCCTTTTATTTTTACTTCCTAAGATGATTTTCTGTACATCAGAAAGGAGAATTTTTCTCCTGCTCTAAGAGCGTAGAGGTTGGGAGACCTCATTTGCCCTGAAGGGTAAGGATCACCCCATTTTAGAGTTATTGTATGAAGCATATCTTTTTTACTTTAGAATTTCTAATTAGTTTCCCATTTCAGCTCCCATATCCCAATATATATTAAGTTTATTTAATTCAACATTAACAATAAAAGAACACAGAACGGACAAGGAAAAGTCAATGCCGTTTTCATTGTTCTATTCTTCCCTCTGGTTGCCCAAGGAAATTTGATTTGCCTATTTCATAAAGGTACTTTCCCACAACTGCCTTCAGCTATTACGTTTTCAGTCAGCTTATTTCAACCCAGCAATGCAATCTGGAGGAGACCCAAAGTTAGTTTCTGTGTTGTCTGTATTATAATGTTGTCAGTAACTTATTACAGGATCTTATTGGATCGTCTTTGTCCTTCTGTATCACTTTCCCAGCAGAATTACAGGTAATAAAAATCTCTATGACTAAGACCTTGGGTTTGGATAGTTCAATTAGTTGTTCAGGAAGTCTATCAAAAATGTGTCTCTAGGTCTCTGAACTCCAGGATTTTCATTATTAGAGTGAAATGTTAGTGACAAATGAGGTATGATCGTCTAGACACCTCATCAGCCTGCTGGCTTGTTGCCTGAAGTAAAGGGGCAGTTCTAAAAACGTCAAGGTTTTGATGGGGTTGTAAACATGTGACTTAAAATCAAAGCCCATGAAAAATGGGGACAATCATAGATTTGGGGGCAATAATAAACTTTATAGTCATCTGAGATTCCACAGTCAGAATCAAAGCCAAGTATTCATTTCAGGATGTTTTAGACATTAGCTATGGTTATAAATACAAGGACTATTTTAAGAAATGGCAACAGTTTAAATATGATGATAGTAGGAAAGCTTACTTAACTGTATTTTATTAAAATGTTCTATTCGGAGTTGTGATTAATAAATACTAATGATGGTCATTTTAATAAATTTCATGTATATGGACAGGCATTATCAAGTAAAGTTTGTGCTAACATATGTTTGATTTCTGCACTTCTACTAGTGGTTTGCTGTGAGAATGATCCTGCTGTCTGGAACATTGTGGCAATCTATAGGGTGATTTTTGGTTATTACAATGTGGATTGAGAACATGGTGAGCATTTAGTGGGCAGAGATACTTGATACTTTGATAATCTGTGAAATAAAAACAAATGTTCTAACTTCAGAAAAATATTCCTGTGTTTTAATGCCCACTCCTATAGCAGGAAAACTTGTTTGATTGTCTGAGGCCAGATTTTAATTCCATTTTACTTGTAAAAATCAAAGTATGTTTTGTATAGTTTTAAATAGAGACTGAATTTTCCATAATTACCACTATTTTCTAAAGTTACAAGAAAAAAGTGCTTTATTTTATTTGAAAGTTTACCAACAGCTGTTTTCCATTTTGTAAAATTACATTACTAATGACAATGCTAGTCATGGTTTTTAATCACCAAGTTAACACATGATCATCATTTTTTCTTCATAGCCATTTCATTCAGGAGATTGTATATACTATTTACAAACAGCATCTGTTTGCAAAAAAATTCTGTAATGATTGCTTCATTACAGAATGTAAAGAATTAAAAATTTGAATACTAATTTTTACATTATTTTTCTTAATTTTTCTATATATATTAGATTCTTAATACACACACACATATATATACATATCTGACATATATATGTATATATATGTATATATATGTCAGATAGGGAGTTATAATGACATTTTTCAATTAACTAAGTTACATGGTCTATAAATTGTATTTCTGGTAATAATAAGAGGGACAATAGAAATATGTTGTAAGATAGGTTCTGAGTCCTCTATAATTGATAAATGTTGATTTACATATATGGAAAATCTGGCTAGTTGACCATACAGCTAAATACAAATGCTGCAAGTTTCTAAATCGATAGCACATTTCTTGGGTGGAAATATGTGGATTTGAAAGAAAGTTCCCGGCAAATTCAAACCTATAAATGGAGAACAAATTTTGAGATGAAGCTGAAAATAAATACTGAACTCAGCATAATGGATTTGCTTTAAGCACTTCAACTACAAATATATTAAATGCCTCATTATGCATGACACCTTGCTAAATTCTTGGGAGACAAAGACAAATATGAAATAATCCACTCCTCCAGGAAGTGTTTATTCTAGTGGGAGGAACAAATATCTAAGGAATGTTAATGTAAATTTCTAATAGAGTTGTTACTCTATTCTATTCTATTTTATTTTTTTAAGTTCTACAAAAGAACAAAAGGGAATTGAGAAGGAGCTTCCTGCAAGACATACTTTGAAAGCTATGCAGGGGCCCATGTTGTGGAAAACCTTAAATACTGAACTAAAATAATGTCATGAGAACAGAGAAGATGAAAGTAAAATGCTATTTAAAATGAGCGAATATCAGTGAGAAAACTTATCTCAGCTGTTTATATCTGTGAAGGAACATGACTTTGTTTTAGAGAGAAACATTCAGTAGTCTCTGGTGGATGGATGGGTGGGTGGGTTGGTTAGTGTCCTTCCTTCCTTATTTCCTTCCTTCCTACCTTCCTTCCTTCCTTCCTCCTTCCTTCCTGTCTTCTTTCTTTCCTTCCTTCTTAAAGATGTATTTATTTATTTGATAGGGAGAGAGAGAGGAGGGGCAGAGGGAGCAGGAGAGAAATCCTCAAGCCAACTCCCCACTGAGCACAGAGCAGATGCAGGCCTCAGCCCCAGGACCCTGAGATCATGACCTGAGCTGAAATCAAGAGTTTGACACTTAAAGCAAGTGATCCACCCAGGTGCCCTTCTTTCATTTTTCTTTTCTTTTCCTTTTTTTTTTTTTTTTAATGTAACTGAGTCTAAAAAGGTAACTGATATGGTTTTAGATTCCACATTACAAGCAAACTTTAAGAAACCTACAGCTTATCAAGTTCTGGTATAATACCAAGAAGAATATCCACACTTATCTAAAAGGCCATTAATAAATACTTCCCTTCCATTTGCATATCTGGATGAGATCAGATTTTTTTCATATACAGTTGACACATGAACCACATGGGTTTAAATTGCATGGGTCCAATTATATATGGACTTTTTCTTTTTGAAAAATATCATACACTATAATAAATGTATTTTCTCTTCCTTATGATTTTCTTTTCTGTAGCTTACTAGAGAATTCTTATTGTAAGAACGCAGCATATAATACACACAACATACAAAATATGGGTTGACAGTTTATGTTATGGGTAAGGCTTCAAGTCAATAGTAGGCTATCAGTAGGAAGTTTTGAGTGAGTCAAAGTTGTATGCAGATTTTTTTTATAGGCTAATGGACATTTTTCTTTTTTATAATTTTTTAATTTTTTTAACTTTAGTATAATTAACATACAGTGTTATATTAGTTTCAAGTGTGCCATATACTGATTCAGCACTTTAATGCATTACTTAGTACTCATTACAACAAATTTACTCTTAATTTGCTTCATCTATTTCACCCATCCCCATCCTTCTCTTGTCTGGTAACTACCAGAACTACCAGTTTGTTCACTGTATTTAAGGGTCTGGCTTTTCTGTTTGTCTCTCTCCTTTGTTCATTTGTTTTGTCTCTTAAATTCTGCATATGAGTGAAATCAGATGATATTTGTTTTTCTCTGATTTATTTCACTTAACATTATGCTTTCTAGATCCATTCTTGTTGCAAATGGCAAGATTTCATTCTTTTTGTGGCTAATATTCCATTATATATCAATCACATCTTCTTTATCTAGTCATCTGTTGATGGACACTGGGTTACTTCCACATCCTGGCTATTGTAAATAATACTGCAATACACATAAGAGTGCATATATTTTTTCAAATTAGTGTTTTCATATTCTTTGGGTGGAATATGAATATATTCCAAAAAAAATATAATTTTTTTGAAGAACCTTCATACTGTATGCGTGGTAGCTACACCAGTTTGCATTCTTACCAACACAAGTTGGTGCACAAGTTTTCCTTTTTTCTACATCCTTGCCAACACTTGTTGTTTCTTGTGTCTTTCATTTTGGCCATTCTGACAAGTGTGGTTTTTATTTTCATTTCTTAATGTTGAGTGATGTTGAGCATGTCTGTTGGCCATCTGTATGTCTTCTTTGGACAAATGTCAGTTTGTGTCTTCTGTCCATCTTTGTGGATTATTTGTGTTTTAGGAATGAAGTTGCATTAAATTCTTTATATATTTTGGATACTAACCCCTTACTGTCTATATCATTTGCAAATATCTTCTCCCATTCAGTAGGTTGTTTCCGGTTTGCTGATTTTTGCTTTTGCTGTGCAAAATTTTTATTTCAATGTAGTCCTAATAGTTTATTTTTGTTTTTGTTTCCCTTGCCTCAGAAGAAATACCTAGAAAAATGTTCTTTTGGCCAGTGTTGGAGAAATTACTGCCTGTGCTTTTCTTCTAGTATTTTTATGGTTTCATGTCTCACATTTAGGTCTTTAATCTATTTTGAGTTTATTTTTATGAATGGGCCAGTATAATTATTTTGAGTTTATTTTTATGAACGGGCCAGTATAATTATTTTGCATGTGGCTCTCCCATTTTCCCAACACCATTTGTCTTTTTTTCATTGCATATCTGTGCCTCCTTTACCTGGACTAATTGAGCATATAATCGTGCATTTATTTCTGGGCTCTGTATTCTGTTCCATTGATCTTAGTGTCTGTTTTTCTACCATTACCATACTGTTTTGATTAGTATAGCTTTGTCATATATCTTGAAATCTGGGATTGCGATACCTCCAGCTTTGTTCTTCTTTTTCAAAATTGCTTTGGCTATTTGGGGTCTTTCGTGGTCCCATAAAAATTTTAGGATTATTTGTTCTAATTCTGTAAAAAATGCTATTAGTATTTTGATAAGGATTCTTTAGGCAGATGGACAATATCTGTTCTTCTAAGCCATGAACATGGAATGTCTTTCCATTTCTTTGCATTACCTTCAATTTCTTCCATCAGTATTTTTTAGTTTTCAGAGTACAGGTCTTTCACCTCCTTGGTTAAGCTTATTCCTAGGTATTGTATTATTTTCAGTGTAATTCTAAATGGGATGGGATTGTCTCCTTCCTCCCCCTCCCCCTCCTCCTCCTCTTCTTCTTCTTCTCTACTACTTCATTATTAGTGTACAGAAATGCAACAGGTTTCTGTATATTGATTTTGTACTCTTCAACCTTACTGAATGTATTTATTAGTTCTAGTAAGTTTTTGGTGGAGTCTTTAGGGATTTCTGTATATTGTATTTTGTCATCTGCAAATAGTGAAATTTTACTTTTTCCTTACAAACCTAGATAACTTTTATTTCTTTTTCTTGCCTGATTGCTGTGGATAGGTCTTCCATGACTATGCTGAATAAAAGTGGTAAGAGTGGGCATCCTTATTTAGTTCCTGAAAGCTTTCAGTTTTTCACCATTAAATATGATGTTATCTGTGTGTTGCTTATATGTAGCTTTTATTATGTTGAGGTATGTTCTCTCTAAACCTATTATGACTAGATATTGAATTTTGTAAAATACTTTTCTACATCTATTGAAATGAATATATGGTTTTTATTGTTTCTCTTACTTATGTGATGTATCATACCAACTGACAAATATTAAGCCACACTTGCATCCCAGGAATAAATCCCACTTGTTTGTGGTGAATGATTTTTTTTAATGCATTTTGGATTTGGTTTGCTTACATTTTGTGGAGAATTTTTGCATCCGTGTTCATTAGAAATATTGGTCTATAGATCTCTTTCTTCATAGTGTCTTTATCTGGTTTTGGTATGAGGGTAATGCTGGCTTCATAGAATGAATTTTGAAGTTTTCCTTTTCTATTTTTTTTTTTTGGAATAGCTTAGTAATACATTTTAATTCTTCTCTAAATATGTTGTAGAAGTCAGTTGTGAAGCCGTCTGGTCCTGGACTTTTGTTTGTTGGGAGTTTTTTGATTACTGATTAAATTTCATTGCTGGTAATTGGTCTGCCCATATTTTCTGTTTCTTCCTGATTCAGCTTTTGTATGTTATATGTTTCTAGGAATTTATTTATTTCTTTTCAGTTGCCTACTCTGTTAGCATGTAATATTTTCATAATATTTTCTTATAATTCTTTGTATTTCATGGTGTGGTTGTTATTCACCCTCTTTTATTTCTGACTTTGTGTTTATCTTAGTTTTCTCTATATATATTCCTTTCTCCCTCTTTCTCTCTATTATGGGTCTGGATAAAGGTTTATCAATTTTGTTGATCTTTTCAAAGAACTGGCCTCTGGTTTTACTGATCTTTTATTTGTTTCCTTAGTTTCTATTTCATTTATTCCTGTATCTTTTATTTGTTTCTTAGTTTCTATTTCATTTATTTCTAATCTTTATTCTTTCCTTCATTCTGCTGTTTTTGTCATTTTTATTGTTGTCATTATAGTCATTGTTGTTGTTGTTGTTGTTCTTCTTCTTCCTCATCTTCTTCCTCTTCTTTTTCTCCTCCTCCTCCATTCTTATCTTCTTCCTCCTCCTCCCTCACTATTAGGTGTAAGTTTGCTCATGGGTATCTTAAAAGAATAAAGTGATGAACTCATTGAGAAAAAGGAAAATCAAAATACCTCTACATAATAAAAAAATAATAATTTGACCTTCCAGAGAGATTAGTAGAGAGGAAAAATAAGGGAATGAAAACAAATGGGGGAAATAGGTAGGATATGATATTGTTTTGGTAGTAGTGATAAAAGATTGCAAGAAGCAAAAAAGAAAATTTGAGATCACAGAATGGGAAAGAAAGGTACCCATGAATATGTAATTTCCTGGGAGTCCACAAATTTCCAGGAAAACACTGGTTATAATTTGTTCAAAGAGCACAGAACAATTTTATTTAATTTATAAATAAAAGAATAATTGCAAATGTGAAGGATTAAAATATCCAACAAGTCATCATAATGATTAGGTTGCAGACTTTAAAGCAGCATTTCTTAGGGGTGCCTGGTTAGCTCGGGCAATATAGCTTGCAACTCTTGATCTTGGGGTCATGAGTTCAAGCCTTATGTTGGAAGGTAGAGTTACTTCAAAAAAAAATTAAAAAGTAAAATAGTATTTCTTAAATATCTCTTAAAAATTCAGTTTCCTCTTTCAATCACTCAAGGGCATATTCTCTTTTAAAATAAAAATTCATTTGCTTCAATGTTCCAGTAATGGAGATAATTCCATTTTTGTGCTTATCTCTCAGTGGGCTGGTAGTGTCCTGTTTTAAGCCAGTACTTCATAGGCTTACTTCATGTAGTGATGCTTAGCAGGGCTACATGAGTATGTATCTTAACTTCCACAAAGTATTGTGAATTCCTGAAAAACAATTTCTCTGTTGGTTTTCTCATATGCAGAATATTCTATCTCATATTTTTATAAGAAATGTGAAGGAGACTATCACAATATTACTTCTCCATTTCTTCTTTAGTAGTAGAATCCCTGAATCTTGGTTGTATACCTGAAAAGAAGTTTACATTTCTCAGACTTCTTTGTAAGTAACTATTGCCCTGTAACTTGGTACTTATCAATTTTTCCTAAGAGGGAGATGTTTTGTGCAACATGATTTGGTGTCTGATGCTTCCTGGGTCATGAGCTAGAATTATATGCTGAGGTTGGTGGATCACCACCAGAAGAATGGAAACCTGAGTGCTGTATACCATAGACCATTATAATAGCCCTCCAGCAGACTTCTTCTATGATAGAAATAAAATTCTACCTTATTTATTTTGTATTTTCTCTCACATGCAGAATAGCCAAATCCTAAATGATAAATGAGAAAGGATGGATAAAGCAGGGTTGGACACATAGAAGGCACTCAGTAGGCGTTAATAATAAATATTAAAGTGAAAAAAATCATCAATTTGTTCAGTAAGTGCTTAAAAATTATCTCCTGTGTACTTTGTACTGGTGATATGAAGATAATTCAGTTGGATTATGTGTAGGAGTAGTTATCATTATTTGTGATTTTTAACATGTCTTTTATAATTGCATTTTCCTGAAAATTAAAAAAAAATCAATACTGAGTGATATTCCCACTATTACAATTAATGATTACAAATATTCATCAATTTATGATGGGATTGTGTCTTGATAAACCCATTCTAAGTTGAAAATATGGTGAGTTGAAAATGCATTTAATGCATCTAACCTATTATACTCATAGTTTAGCCTCATAGGTCTAGCCTACCTTAAATGACTTCAGGACACTTATAGTAGCCTACAGTTGGGCAAGATCATCTAATACAAAGCCTAGTTTGTAAAAACGTGTTGAATATTGTGTGTAATTTATTGAATATTGTATTGAAAGTGAAGAGCAAAATGGTTGTATGGAAACAGAAGGGTTGTAAGTGTATTGGTTGTTTACCAATTATGTATTGGTTGTTTGTGTAAGTGTATTTGGTTGTTTACTCTGTATTGGTTGTTTACTACATGTCTAACTAGGTGCCGTGGCTCACTGCCACTGCCCAGCATCGTAGAAAGTGTATTGTACTACACATTACTAGCCCATGAAAATACAAAATTTAAAATTCAGAGTACCGTTTTTACTGAATATGTATCACCTTCGCCCCACTGTAAAGTAGAAAAATCATGAAATCGAATCATCGTAAGTCAGGGACATTTTGTTTTTATAATTTGGTATAATATTTATCATTTATGCTTTTTACTATTTATAAGTACAATATTATTTTAGGTTGATTGCATAGGTAAAGATATTCTATAATTAAAATTTTAAAATGAAAAATGTGGGGCACTTGCTGGCTCAGCTGGTTAAATGTCTGCCTTTGGCTCAGGTCATGATCATGGGGTCCCAGGATCAAGCCCTGAGTCAGGCTCCCTGCTGGGCAGGGAACCTGCTTCTCCCTCTTCCTCAGCTCCTCCCCTTCCATTTGTGCTCCCTCTCCTGCGCTCTTTCTCTCACTCTCCTCTCTCGAATAAATAAATAAAATCTTAAAATAAAATGAGCATATTCAGTCCCTTTAGAGACATGCTAATGGAAATTCATTTTTTATTGCCATATAATGTAAGCCTACTAAGAAACTACCTAAATTAACTAGCATGTTTCAGCAAGGTCTTCTACTCAGAATCCTGTAAAGCTGAAATCAAGGTATTGTCTGGCTGCAGCGTGATCTGTAGGCATGACTAGGTAAGAAAAAGAAAAAAAAAAAAAAAACACTTTCAAACTCCTTTAGTGTGTTGGCAGAATCCTCACCTGCAATGGAAAGATGAGGTTCCAGTTTCTTGCTTATGGTCAACCAAAACTGCTCATGTGGGCCATTTTCAGGTCCTTGACCAGTGACCTCCTCCATTTCAGCAGTGGATAAACTCATCAACTTCTTGATGATGTCTGAATTCTTCTACTCCCAGCCAGAAGGAATTCTGCTTTTAAAATGTTCATGGAAGGGGTGCCTGGGTGGCTCAGTGGGTTAAAGCCTCTGCTTTTGTCTCGGGTCATGATCCCAGGGTCCTGGGATCAAGCCCCGCATGGGGCTCCCTGCTCGGCGGGGAGCTTGCTTCCCCCTCTCTCTGCCTGCCTCTCCGCCTACTTGTGATCTCTGTCAAATGAATGAAAAAATCTTTAAAAAAAAAAATGTTCATGGGATTAGTTTAGGTCAACCCCAATAATCTCTTTGTGTTAAATTCAAATGATTAGTAATCTTGATCACAGCTGCAGAATGTCTTTGCCATATAAGGTAGCATAGTCATAGGACTGACAAGAGAAAAGGAGGTCGTGGAGACATTTTGTATTCAGCCTACAACACTAACCTTATTACTAATTGGTATATGGATTTTATATTTATAGATGGTTATTTTTTAAGGTCATCTTTGAAAATATTTCTTTCATTTAGTTATATTCCAGATTGTTATTTCTTTTAAATATTACTAATGTTATGTATCATTTAATGAACAATTTTAAAAGTTTTATTCTTCCAATAAATTATTAAACTGGCATGCTTTTGTTGACATTGTTATTTCTAAAAATTTGCCTTTATAAAATCTTAACAATGTTACCAGTTGATAACATAGTAACTTACAATTTGGTGCTTATTATCCTTTACATAAGCAATCATAGTTTTAAAGAATTTTTATTTATTTATTTGACAGAGAGAGATCACAAGTAGGCAGAGAGACAGGCAGAGAGAGAGGGAAGCAGGCTCCCCGCTGAGCAGGGAGCCGGATGCGGGGCTTGTTCCCAGGACCCTGAGATCATGACCTGAGCCTAAGGCAGAGGCTTAACCCACTGAGCCACCCAGATGCCCAACAATCATAGTTTTATATAATTATAGCCATTGCATTTAAGTATTTCACCATATCCATATATGGATTGTAAAATATTAAATCTTAAAATATATTTGAGACTTTATTTTTTTTAAAGATTTTATTTATTTATTTGACACAGAGAGAGAGATCACAAATAGGCAGAGAGACAGACAGGGCAGTGGGGAGGGAAGCAGGCTCCCTGCTGAACAGAGAGCCCAGTTCGGGACTTGATCCCAGGACCCTGGGATTATGACCTGAGCTGAAGGCAGAGGCTTAACCCACTGAGCCACCCAGGCACCCGAGACTCTATCTTAAGAAGAAGTTTTGAGTATCATTTATTTACAAATAAATCTTTTAAATAATACTTCACTGCATTTATTGATATGGCCATAGTGTTAGACCATTCTCCTATTATTTTATTATGTTAATATGTTAATTAAATAAGTAAATATATCATAATAATGGTTTGAAATTATATAATCATTATAACATATGTGCTAGGTTTCTTTAGTTAATGTGTTTAAATACTGTTTAGGTTCACATGAATAACCACATATTATTTCATTTGAATATTAAAAATAATTTTAGAGGCACCTGGGTGGCTCGGTTGGTTGGGCGGCTGCCTTTGGCTCGGGTCATGGTCCTAGAGTCCTGGGATTGAGTCCCGCATCGGGCTCCCTGCTCAGCGGAGAGTCTGCTTCTCCCACTGACCTCTCTCCTCTCATGCTCTTTCTCTCTCTCTCAAATAAATAAATAAAGTCTTTAAAAAAGTAATTTTAAATATTTGAGATTTAGCTTTTGTGTGGGATCATTCAGGGATAGTAGAATACTGAAAATTTAAACCCAGAGTTGAATTATTGATGATATTTTGGATTTGCCTTTGACTTTATCTTTCCTGAAAAATTTTAGATAGGGTTTATACAATTCTGTGTTTTTTTTCTTTATGTTATCTCTATAGGAATAACAAGAACCAAACATTCTAATATACAGGGGATGGGAGATTATTTCCATTTTTATCAAGACATGTCTCTAAGTGAACTGTAACCATGAAAAATATATACATTTAGATCCATGGAAAAATTATTTTAAGGTAACCTACCAGAAATTGGTTCTTGGCTAGTCTACTAAAACCACAATAAATCAAATTTGTAGCTATAATAAAATTGTTAACTTTTCTCAGCTTCCATTAATCTAGGTAGTAGGTTATGAGAAAGAAATGCATTTTTGTGGAAACTGGTACAAATTTAAATCTTTTAATAGTTTTCTACTTGAGATGTTTTCTGTCATTAGACATCTTAGTAGAATCAAATGAGTCCTTTATAAAATTTTCAACCATTTATTCCCTATTAAAGTGGCAAACACATGTAAATGACATAGTCATTAGCATGGGTGAGTAGGTCATAACCCTGCATTTTCACATTAGTGGATTGAGTAACATTTGAATTCTCTAAATGAATGCAACTCTTTTCCTTTCACTAGTCAAAAATCCAATAATGATTTTTAAGATTGTTTCATTAAAATTAGATCCCTCAATTACTTTCTTCTATCTTACCCTTTGACCTTCTACAAAGACCTTATTCTTTTAGCTGGTTTCCTTACTGAAAAGGACAAGACAGAGGAAGTTTTGAGTTTTTACATGTCCATGATATTATTAGCAGGAATACTGTGCATTAATGCAAAGCTGCTTGGCTCTATAATGGCCATGTACCCTGCCTTCGAAGGTTTTGAGATGTTTTAATTATGAAATAAGACATCAAATGCTAAATTTAAATTGCATATTGTAGAGGAAAATTGAATGGTGTGATGATACAAAGCCCTCACTCCTTCTCTCATTCTTTTTACTCACGGAACGATCATTTTCATGGTCATTTATTTCTACAATCTGTTATAAATGAAAGCTTGTTTGGTTATCTTTGTGCTTTGTTTGGTGTTGAAATGACATTGGTATTGGGGTGCCTGGCTGGCTCAATTGCAAGAGCATGACTCTTGATCTCAAGGTGGTGAGTTTTAGCCCCAAGTTGGGTGTAAAGATTACTTAGATAAATAAATAAATAAACTCTGAAACAGTGTTGGCATCGTCCTATGTTATCTGGCATTATAGGATCATAGAATGAGCTGCTTCAGTGGTTTGCTTTCATGAGTAAACCCATTATACATATTGGGTAGGTTCATCCATAATTGCTTCAGAGAAAACAGTTTATGTTGTCAATATTTATTCACTTAAAAATTTAAGATAGTCTTAGAGTTATGATACAAGAAGGTGAGAATTTTGTACCTCATTGTGTCTTATTATTACATGTCATTATTACTTTTCCATTATGGCCTGTGATTACAATGTCAGCATAGCAATTAACAATGTAGAGCAAAATTGGAAGTGAAGAGATCGGAGAAATCATATGTGTTTTTACTCCTTTTGTGGTAGGTTGCCCCATGACTTGACTTTTAAAACTGTTCACAGGATGCTTTTCCATTGTGGCTTGGCATCTGGCACTGGAACACAGTGGCCACTTAATAAGCAGTTGTTGAATGCATGACATTATGAATGGGGAGATTGTAAAGAGAAGGGGAGGAGAGGTAGAATAGCCATCTGTCTTCCTTCTTTAAGAATATTTGAAAATGGCCTAAGAATCCGCACATACTGTCTGTGTTGAGACTCTTTTAAGGCAATGCATATGCAGAGCTGGGGAAAGCAGTCAGCTCTTCCTGTGCCCTAAGGCCACTTGTATTTCAAAAGCAAGATGAAGACTTCAAGACAGAAATTCTTGACAGTAGAGCAAAGAAATGTTAAACAATCATGACAAGAAATAAATTATATTACATTCTATAGGTAGGTATATAGAACAGAGCAGAGGCTGGCAGGTGCCTGTCAAAGTGAGAAAAGTGGTTATGTGTAATGACTTATAAAGTATATTTAAAACAGTAACTCATTCAATTGAAAGCACCATATGGACCTTGATGTTTTGTTGTTCAATTAATGAATTTTAAAGTAAACAGTGTGTCTATGTAAAATAAATGAAGCACGATTTTTGATAGCAATAAATACATTTTAGATCAAATGTGTTCCTTTAAAGCCTTAGATATAATTGTATTAAAATTAATATATAATGGCCATTAAAGGAAAATACATTTACTTGATCAATTGAGCTACAAGAAAATAGTGTTTTAGTAAATAATAGCTAATAAAAACAAATTAACCTATAAAATCACACAGCTCATTCCTTCACATATTTCCACTGAACTGAAGCTTAGCTCCAGATATTACAGTTCCTTTCAAGAAAATTAGGAGAGCCATTATTATTTATGTGACAAGTGAAATAAACAGTTTACAAAACATGAGATGCAATTAATGATCAAGTTTTAACACCAGTATCACTAGATTAGAAGGAGATATAACTTAACTTAATACAATACTCTTTCCAACTTGTCACATAAGGAACCGATGATGATGATAAAATCGTAGGTGAGGGACGCCTGGGTGGCTCAGTGGGTTAAGCCACTGCCTTCGGCTCGGGTCATGATCCCAGAGCCCTGGGATCGAGTCCCGCATCGGGCTCTCTGCTCTGCGGGGAGCCTGCTTCTCCCCTCCCCTCTCTGCCTGCCTCTCTGCCTACTTGTGTGATCTCTGTCTGTCAAATAAATAAATAAAATCTTTAAAAAAAAATCGTAGGTGAACATTCATTATAATGATAAAATAAGAATAGAAAAGATTTATATCTTTTCTACATGTTGTAAGACTACATGTAAGACTACATGTAAGACTACATGTTGTATTATTTCCAAAATATATATATTTTGTGAATTATTTAGGTAACTCTTAAATTAGTGACTAAAGATAATAATGGCATTTTACTATTCTGTTTTTCCATAGACTGACTAGTTCAGCACATGCACTTTTTTTGAGGTTGGTTCTATACTGTATTTATAAGCAAGGCTATACTGTAGGTCATAGAGAAGACCCTTAAGATTGACCCAAGATATTTTTCAGTTTTTGAAACTTAAAGAAAATTAAAGCTTAGTGAGCACCCATATTGTTGTAATTATTTTAGGAATTTGGCTTTTACTCAATCAGGTTAATACAGTGTGGATTAAATTAGAATTTAAAATGTTATTTTTAAATATGCAAATTTGAAGGGCTTTTACTTTAAGAAAATGTTCAATAAATCATTTTGTGTATCTTGCACCAGTCACATTTTGAAATGTTGGTGATGAACAGCTAAAATTTGTGTATGTGTCAAACAGTGTTTGGTATTTGCATATGTTGTTATAAGAGGGTTTGTGGTGTATCAGAATTTGAACAGGAATCAAGAAGAACCCCCCCCAAAAAATAACCAAAACCAAAAAACAAAAAAAACTTAAAAGATAGTTTTCTTTGAACCATTCACTTAAGAATCTATCTCATACCCACAGCTCAGAAACTTGACAGAAATTTGTTTTTTTCATGAAACTTAAAAACCACTGTTCCTATCTTTGATATCCAATCAATTCACACTTCAAGGCATTCAATAGCTACTTCTGTATTAAAAAGAAAAAAAATAGCTTTTCAGAATTGCTATTTCTTGTAGAATTACAGTCTATTATAATAAAATTGTTCACATAATGAAGAGTGGCCAGGATGTGTCCACTTTCCATGGAGTTACTAATGTACAAAATATGGGAGATGGCCCATAATCCTAGTATTAGTCCCTAAAAAATTACTGACCTATATTTCAGGCTTTCAAATCAAGGTAGATTACTTTTCCTTTTATTACTTCATGTTTGTGTACTCAGTTAAATAAGTAGATTCAAAATAACTATTAACATTACAATTATACATACCAAAGATAAATTGTTTTCTGTATTAAATATCCATAGAGACTCTTTTTTTCCTGCTGTGAATTAGATGTGTTCTCCGTTCCAAACCAGGCTCACTTCACTTCAGTAATATAGCAGACATTTTATATAAGAGGGCTCATCAGTTAAAATTAATTTGACAGTGTAATGGTACATAGTGCTGTAAGACATTCTTTTTGAGGTAGGATTACAAAACATTAAAATATGACACCATATATTTTAAAAGGCAGTGCATTCTGTGTACAAGATAAGACAAACTGCCATATATCTATATCTATCTATATCTATATCTATATCTATCTATACTTTTTTTTACTGTACAAAGGTAGAATATTTTCATTTTGCAAGTGTCTTGTTTTACCATTCCCTCCCCATTCCTCACCCTCTACTTCCCTTTATCCACCATTGTTAGATGCTCCACTTCTGCAGCTCTGGAGATCCTGAATACTCCTGGGCTGACATATTGCAGCCCTTTCTTACTTACCTCACTCATGTTGTAGGCCTGAATGACACTTTAGCATCCTATTTAAAAATGTAGCTATCAGACTCCACAATGATCAGAGTCTATGTTTCTTAAATGTAAAGGGCCTCTTGAAGGACATGATTTTCAGCCTCTATTCCATGAATTCACCAAATACAAAATTGTATGCTACTATACTATTTCTGTATCAGGTTTTACCTTGGTCATAGCAGAATATTGTCATGGTCAAGAGCACAAATGTGAGAGCTACCTCTACCATAATTAACTATATGACTCTGAACAAGTTACTTAGCCTTTTGTGCCTTAGTTTTCATACCTGTAAATGGAGATAATAATAGTGACATCAAGGAGTGTTGTAAAGATTACATGGAAATAATAGACATAAAATTCTTGGGTAGTTAAAATAGTAGGTTCCACATAAATATCAGCTTTCATTAATGAATTTCTGATTCAGAATAAAAGTTTTAAATAAGTGATGGAATTTGAAGAGCAAGGATTTAAATTCCAATTTGTTTTGCTGAGATTTCATATGAATCTATATATTTTAGCTAGGTATTCTCGACAATAGCCAGGGGTTAGACTGTAATGATAATCTATGTTTATTAAAAATAAGAATTTAGACCCCTTATTTTTGTTTAAAGATTTTATTTATTTCTTTGTCAGAGAAAAAGAGAGAGAGAGAGAGAGAGCAGGAGCAAGGGGACCAGCAGGCAGAGGGAGAAGCAGGCTCCCTGGGACCCTGATGCAGGACTCCATCCCAGGATCCTGGGATCATGAGCTGAGCTGAAGACAGATGCTTAACCTACTGGAGCCACCCAGGCATCCCAAGAATTTAGATGTCTTAAATAGATAAATTGGATAGAAGAAAAAGAGTCCAAGTTCTTTATTCAATTTTCAATTATGATAATGGGACTGAGGAAAATAGTGGCATATAATTCTAAACTGGCAAAGAAGCAAGTTAGAGTAAACTATAAATATAAACTATCTGGGTATCTACTTAAAGGCTTATTCTGTTAAAAGCAGATCATCTGATAATTTTTGCCTTCCTGAGAGCTTTACTTTTCAAAGTGTTGAATAAGGACTGCTATTTTACAGGATCTTATTCTATCAGGGAAACATCAGTTGGCAAGGTGGAAGTGACAGAAATCTTGGGAGAAGATGATGATATCATCTCAAGTGCCATAAAGCCAAGGAAATGAATATTTTGTAGAGTCTGGTATCTTCCCCAGATTTAAGAAAATCTTCTGAACAAAGCAAGCTGGTGACAAAAATAGGTGTGCTTAAATGCTAAAAGCCCTGAAAAAATGAAATCTTTATTATAGTCTCCCAGATTCTTAATGAGAAAGAAAGCAAACTGAGAAACTGATGCAGCTGTATAGAGATGGAGAGCTCTGTTAGGCTTAGCTTTTTTTTTAAATAACAAAAAGCAGTATATAAAAAAAGTGGGACAGAACACAAAATGAAGAATAAATTATAAGAAAGGTAAGAAAAACTCCAAAACATGGACAGAGGGCTAAGTGAAAAATGTTGAATATGACATAAATTGTGTTTTATATTATGCATATTCTAGAAAAAGCAAGAAAAAGCTAGGTTTGCTGCTTGATCACTGATGAGAGAAAAAATAGATCTACTCAACTTCTATTTTATTTCCATATTGCCTATTTACAAGGACCAAAATATGAGGTTAATATGGAAAGAGTTGAATTTGAAATCTAAAATAAGAGAGAGGAAAATTCAGCATAAATTAAATAATTTTTACTTACCCAAAGATACAGTTTCTATGGAATATAAAAACAGGTGCAGACACGGAAATTAAAAAGTAATATTTCATAATTTTCTAGGATTATAGAAGCATAGAATTTCAGGATTTGAAAGAACATTAGAGGTCCATTTAACTAAATTTGATGTTTGAATGTCCTACCTTTTTATTCTAACAAATTACTAGAAACAAAAGAATATATTGATTTTTCAAAAGGAAAGGATTAGATAAGTAATCACCAAGTCTTGATGTTAATCCTTGGCAAAAGGAAAAAAAAAAGTTAAATATATTAGTAAACAACAGTTTTGTGAATGATGAAACAGAACGAGGAAAGCCCTAGAAGCCTTACAAGTTCACAAGAAGAAAAATTATTTCTAAGGTCACTTTGTACTTTTGCAGTGTGGCTAAATATAGATAGATTATGAAAAGTGCTATAACCATAATATGTCTTGATTTAACTGAATTATTTAAATGTCATTATATCATGTGGGCAAGATAGAAATATATCAAATGATTGCAGAGGTTTATGAAGTTGTAGCTGGTTAGGACATTATCAGAGATTTTCTGTACTGTATGGATGTCAGCTGGAGGAATCTCTTCAATGGCATGGCTAAACTCTCTATTATTATTACTATTTTTTGTGCACTACATCTTTTCAAGATGCTATAGAAGGCATGCTCATCCTAAAACAGACATTAGTATATATTGCCATTTGTTGAATGATAGTGTTTTATTGTAAATAAATGGAGAAAAGGATTATTTAAAAATGTTGAGAATAACTAGTTAATACTTAGAAATAATTTTAATTATATTTATATTCAGGAATAAAAATAATTGTATTAATTTATATGTGAATTAAAATGATGACTAAAGTTTCAAAGAAAATAGAAAATATTATTTGCTTAACAAACCTGTTTCTCCAGCCCAGTGCTCTTTACTGAACTCCATGCCCAGAAACCCATCTCTTTTGGACATGAGATTTTTCATGTTTCACAGACATCAGACTCAACAGATTAAAACTGAATTCATTAGCATGCCTCATATTCTCTTCTCTTCTTAGAATTACATGCTGAGGAATGGAAGTATTATATACCACATTTTCAGACCAGAATCCTGACAGTCATTTGACTCCCTATAATGTATTCCCTATATCATATTGGTCATTAAGTAGGGGTTTGACCAAAATTCCATTTTAGCAATATTACTTCGAAAATAAGTAAAATATGGGCATCTGGGTGGCTCAGTCCGTTAAGTGTCTGCCTTTGGCTTATAGGCCATGATCTCAGGGTCCTGGGATGGAGCCCTGGGCTCCCTGCTCAGCAGGGAGTCTGCTTCTCCCTCTGCCCCTCAGCCCTGTTTGTTTTCTCTCTCTCGAAAATAAATAAAATCTTTAAAAAATTAAGTAAAAGAGGAGTGAATTAATTTTCTAATTTTCTTATTGAGAATTCAGCACAAATAACTGTATTTCAAGCACAGTAACCCATTTTTCCTTTATTAAAAAAGTATTTATTAGCACCTACTGTAAGTAAAGTAAGAAGAATGCAATTCTTTGTAATATAAGGCACATGTGGTACATGAATTTTTTTTTTTTTAACGGAACAAACCTGAGTGCTGTAGCAGTTCAGATGGATAGCTTTGGGAGATAAAGAACTAACTTCATACTGAACAGATCAGAGTCTGAATTCTAGCTTTGATTCCACTTACATAGTTTTAGATTACTTCTGATCAGAAAAATGGGGTTGACAATGTAAAAAAGATTAAATGAAATTATATATGTAGTTTATCTGGCATAATTCTTGACACATGGTAGAGCTCAATAAATATAAGTAACTTCTCCCCTTTCTCTCTCTTCCCTACAAAAGTTAAGATTATTTCTAGGAAGAGGACTGAATAATGTTTTGGAGTAAACATAATACTTCATTTGTCCTGCAACTATGAATAATATTAGAACAGAAAGAGACAAGGATGAAAATATTTTATATAGAAAGATTTAAGTAAAGATATATAAGTGGAAAAGGACAGTGCCTATTTAAACAATAAGTATTTAAATGCCATATGGCATTTCATCTTTAATAAAGCATATATCTCAATAGAATCTATAATCCTAAAAAGAAGGAATCATGTCCATTTTAGTTCTCAGTTATGTACTAAAGATCTAATAATGCTTGGAGCATAGTGACTACACGAGAAAATGTTTGTTGAATGAAAGAATTAATAAAAGACTATAGGGAAAATGGAAATTATCCTGAAAAATCATGGCTCACAGAATGACTTAAAATATAGGAAATTGGTACAATAATCATTCTTTGATTAGATTCTTGGTTGGTATAGTGATTGATGAATAGGTTAGGAAATCAGGGAAGGAGCTAAAGAATCATAAATCTCATTCAGTGATTGAGAACACATCTAAAGCTCTTATTTGTAGATCAAAAGGGTTAAATACCAGCAATTTCAAATGGTGCTGTGTGTGTAATCAGCTTACATTGGACTTTTTCAATATCCCAGGCAAATAACATGTACTATTCTTTTCTCTTCTTGTCTGAGATGTGAGCTGTCTAAAATTTAATATTGCCAGCAACAGTAAATACCTTTTGAGTTTATGGTGTGTTCTCTAATATTTTTGATACTTATTAACTGTCAAGTAGTATTCTGGTAAGGTTTTGAAAATCATTTTCTTACTGTATTTGTTCAGGGAAGCAATCTGATTTTCCAGAATTATATACAGTAGAATTTTCAGTTCAATGATTCTTCTCTTTGCTTTAGACACTGGTATAAAATAAATGTAAAATTAAAAAAATATATTGTTATGCTGATATATGTATCTTAATGTATAGAATATAATAATTTAAAAATTATTTGGAACTTATGACACCAAAAAAGTATTTCTAATATATTTTGAAGCTAAATGTTTTTTTTTTTTTTAAAGATTTTATTTATTTATTTGACAGACAGAGATCACAAGTAGGCAGAGAGGCAGGCAGAGAGAGAGGGAGGAAGCAGGCTCCTGCTGAGCAGAGAGCCCAATGCGGGGCTCGATCCCAGGACCCTGAGATCATGACCTGAGTGAAGGCAGAGGATTAACCCACTGAGCCACCCAGGCGCCCCTTGAAGCTAAATGTAAAAAAAAAAAAAAAAAAAAAAAAAGGTATGATGGATTTAGTTGAAGAAAATTAATTTTTGTAATTACAAAGCAATTTATGAAAACAAATTGAGTCAGGGGGTCTTTCTTTTGTTAAATTGCTAAAGCTGTTAATCCATATTGGTTAAGCTAAGCAAGACTCAGGTTGAAAATCAATTCTACCTACCATAAAATGGGTTTGGCTCTAGTGAGATAATTTTGTTACTCCATGGGGCACCTGGCTGACTTAGTCATTGGAGCATGGGACTCTCTTGCTCACAGGGTCCTGAGTTTGATCCATATGTGTGGTATAGAGTTTACTTAAGGGGAAAAAAAAAAAGAGGTTGCTCCTGTCTAGGATCACTGAGTATTGATTCTAGACAGTCTATGAAGGTGCAACTTTGTCTGATTTCTCTGATTTCTTCAGTAAAAATGTTGACTTAGAGATCTTTGGACTCATTGAGGAAAAAGTAAAATAAATTAGCATTGTCTTAATAAATAAAAATTTCTTTCATTTTTATAAGAAAATGTAGTTTCCAAGTCTTTTAAGTAATAATATTCTCAGTTATCTAGTTACTCAATAATGTATAGAATTACCAAATATTTTAGTTAAGTTTCTTTTATTACTAAAGCTTAATTTATGTGTTTATTTATACATACAAGTATTAGTTATCAGTATTTTTCAGACATTTAATAAATGCTAAGTCATAGCCCATCCAAACAAAACAACAGCAATAAAAAACTTTTTATAGCAAAGAAGAATTTCAGTTTACAAAATGGAGTTATTTGTTTCTGGGTTTCTTTGCTAACTGAATAAATGTCAGTGTGAACTGGTGCTCAATGACTTGCTGTTAAACAAATAAACAAAACAAATGAAAATATACAAGCCATCCAGGAACAGAAAACCTACTAGTTTATGTGAGTTATAACACACATCTTAAGTCAACTGAATTTTGATCCCTAGATAATAAGCATAATACTGTTTCTTCCATGTGCCTGTCAAAATTTTCCATCCCAGCTTACTGCTTTCCTTCAGTTTGGCTATTCTCTAGAATCTAATTTTACAGTATTTCTGCACCCTTGGCCAGATTGCCCTGTATAAAATGCTATTTCTCTAAGCCACTCCTCTTCAAAATAACCTAAAATAGTCCCTATCATCTATGATCTCAAATCCAAATCATTCATCTTGTTATTCAAGACTCTCCAACATTTACTCTCATATCTATCTAATCAGTATCCCCTATGAAACTATTTGACTTGACAATTATAACAATTGTTTTATTACTACTACATACAGAGAATGATGCTGAAAAAATGGGTATAAAATTTTCTATATTATGTCTTCAAGAAACTCAATTCTTAGTAAGGATACACATGAGACACACACACCACAACTATATATTAAAGGTATGTAAGTGGTATGTACATATTGTATAAGTCACATTAGTGATACTCTAGTGACATTGTGATATACGTATACATCAATTTATACAAATTTGTGCAAACTCCTATGTGAACATGAACAGAAAAATAATATGAATTCAAGCTGGGGTGACTAATGGAGGAAGGGAAAAAAAATCATTTATAAAAGGAACTACTTCGTATTTTCTTATCTTTGCATTCATTCCAGTATTTAGTTTACAAAGCCATTTATGATTATGCATTAGTATCTATCTTTTACAAATAAAGCAATTTAGGCTCAGTGATCCATCTAGAGCTAGCTCCTTGTGACTTGAAGCTCCTTTACAATATATCATTTGTAAATTCATGGCTTAGAGATTAAATGTAATTTATGGGTGAGGGAATGAGCAACAGATGAACAAAAATCCAGATTAAGGCAAGGAAGTATGGAACATACTCAAAGAGTTCAAATTGCTCTGGTTTGGATTGTGATTAGGAGATATAGACAGGGAAGTGCATTTATATGAGACTAGGAAGACAAATTAGGACAGATTAGAGGTCTTCAGTAATGAGAGCCATGGAATATTTTTGTTGAAAGTGTGATGTGATTGAGCTTCATAACTTTCTAGTCACCTACTTAACACCTTTTCCCCTGTATTACTCTTCTGTTGATGAATGACAAATTATTCCAAACTTAGCAGCTTGTAACAACAAGTGTTTATTTTATCACCAATTCTGGTATCCAGGAACCAGGAGCAGCTTAGAAGGGTGCCTCTGGCTCAAAGTTTCTCATGAGGTTTCAGTTGAGTGGTTTCATCAGAAAACTTGATAAGGGATTGCAGAAGTCACAGACCAACTTCTAAGCTTATTCAAGTGGTTGTTGAGAAGCCCCAGTTCCTTACCATGTGGACCTGTCCATGGGACTCCCTCAGAACCTGGCAGTTAACTTCTCACAGGGGGAGGAATAGGAGAGAAAGGGAGACCAAACAGAAGAACATAACATGACAAAACCTACAGTCCTAATTTTGGAAGTGGCAGTCCATCTTTTTTTTTTTTTTTTTAATTTATTTCACAGAGATCACAAGTAGGCAGAGAGGCAGGCAGAGATAGAGGAGGAAGCAGGCTCCCTGCGGAGCAGAGAGCCTGATGATGCGGGGCTCCATCCCAGGACATGGGATCATGACCTGAGCGGAAGGCAGAGGCTTTAACCCACTGAGCCACCCAGGTGGCCTGGCAGTCCATCTTTTATATTGTATTTTACTTATTAGAAGTTATTAAGTCCAGCCCATATTCAAGTGAAGTGAAATACACAAAGATGTGAACACCAGGAGACAAGGATCACTGGGAGCCCTCCTCAGGTCTACTTGCTTATATTATTCACCTTCTAGACTACCTAAATTCAGGTAGTTTAAATTAAGGACTACCTTTCTTCATGATTCATCCTTTGACATATTGAACTATGCTGTTCCTGACTTACAGAAACTTATGAAAATGCCTTTTCCAGGGACTTAGACATATAATTTTTGTTTCTTTGGTAAGATCCAAACCAAGCACTATACCTATATCCTCAGAATTCTCAGAAAAATACTGAATGTAATATATGCCCGACATAACTCTATTGAACAGAGAATACTATTAAAGGCATTTCTTCCTGGAGCATTGTCTGTTAAGATTCACCTTTACTTTTACTATTGATTCCCTGATTTTTATTGATATTTGTTTGGGTACTGATTGG
Organism: Taxidea taxus jeffersonii; assembly: GCA_003697995.1. Classification (NCBI taxonomy): domain Eukaryota; kingdom Metazoa; phylum Chordata; class Mammalia; order Carnivora; family Mustelidae; genus Taxidea; species Taxidea taxus. The sequence continues at coordinate 63,009 of ML108807.1, read as the reverse complement.
GTAGCTTAGATAGCATTTCCCAAAGTCACTTCTGCAGGATAAGAGATATATTTCTATTTGTTTAGTTTTGGCATTTGCTGCTGTATTTCTTTCTTAATGGACTAAAATGTATAGGATTTCAAAAGTTCAGAATTTTCAGAAATTTGAGGTGTGTGTTAATATTTTTCAAACTTATTTGACCCTAAGACCCCTTTTGGAAAATGCTAATAGGCTTTGTCTACCATAGAGAAAAAAGTAAGCTAGTTTACCGGCTAATCAGTATAAGGTCAAAACAGTGACTCTCTTTTCATTCATCTTGAAATGTGATCTGAGAATTTTCATTTTCCAGAGACTGCTTAATATTATAATATATAAAAGCAAAAAACCCAAAATGAAAAGACTCTATATAGAGGGTTTTAATGCCATTTGACTCCTCTGTTATTTTGGATTTCCAATATACTAAAAACTCAAACAACAACAATAAAATAAAACAAAACTCTTATTCTTTAGAACTTATTGTAATATTAAAGCATGGAAATAATAATATAGGTAATTGTTTTTTCCACGTTAAGATGAGCATAAAAAGATACTTGTTAGGTCTTCTTATAGTTGCTAAGTATCCTTGAGATTAGTAAGGATTTTTTTAAAAAGGATTAAATCTGAAGAAAGATTTTGAGAACTCCATCTTTGGAGAAAAAAAATATTGTATAGAACTCCAATTTTTATTTCCTATTAAAGGTTTTCCTTTTTATTTTTTTTTCTGTCTTTCAATAGTACCTGGGATAATATACTCCTCAAAAATGTTTGCATTCTATAACACTCCATTTTGTCTATTGATTATAAGCTTAAACTACTACACAGAAGAGGTAGGAAGCAAAATTGTCATAGTAATTGTGATCTCAGCTATTTTTAAAGAGACTTTATTTTTTTCTCTCCACAGGAAAAGTTATATTGGCACCCACCCACTGAACGGTAATATAAAGCTGCATTGATTTCCCCCCCCACTGAGAATGGCACTTTATTGGATTCATCTTTGACTTAGATTAAGCACACCAAAAATAATAGAATTTAATGGAGTTAAATTTACATTCATTTTGTTGCTACATTATGAATTTAAATTTATGTTCTTATACTTTTCTTTATGCGTAAATAATTTGCTTTTAAACAGATTTGAAGACATTTTTACTTAGTTCATGCTGAGCGAGTTAAGATGTTTCTTTAGAAAAGGTGCCAAGCTATTTCAGTGATTGGTGTAAAACAAGTCTAAAGTAATAATAACACAACGTTTTTTTAGCAAAACAAAAGAAAATATTCTCCAGTTCATTAATAATGTTTCTATAAGCTTAAGGTGCCAATAGAGATGAGCCTGGTTTTGGTTGGTACAAGTGAATAAACAATCAGTTAAATCATAGTACAAAGTTATTATTTCAAATCCTTGCAGCAGATAGTAAATTTAGAATATGGTTCATCTATCTATCAAAAATTGCACTAAATAAAAAGGTGGGTTTGAATACTAATATATTATGCAAAAATAGAAAGAATGTCGGCATTTTAATCATTGAATTCAGTAAAAATTGGAGGAGATATGACATGCAAGTAAATAAAATACTAATCCAAATTTTAGGGATTATAATGTATGTACTACTTAAAATTTTAGATGATGTCTAATTGGATAGCCTAGCTTTGCTCTGAGAATACATCTCAATAAAAGAAAGTATCTACTATTGTTTTGTTTACATTTAATACAACTTGGAGTGAATAAAAGCTTTTGAATTTAGATACTAAAACAGAACACTAAAAAAATAAAATAAAATAAAGCAAAACACTTAGCTCATTTAGAGAATAAATATTCTCATAGGTTTTTTTATTTTTTTATTTTTTTTTTTTTTATTTTTGTTTGGCTTAAGTAGCTTTGGGAAAACCTTAGTTTTTTGGTTTTTTTTTTTGGTAAATAATTTTTTATGTCATAATTAGCAAAAGATTTCTACCTACTCTGTATCTTACAACCTAGGAAAATCTTTACTCTACTGTATTCAAAATAAACAAAAAGTCTGATAAAAATATGATTGATACATGTATTTTAGTGTATCTTTTCTATGTGAGGTATGCATACATGTAATCTTCAAATTCCAGTTTGTTACAGTGCCTTTTGGCATTAATCTGAGTAGGAATCTATGTAATTTTCTTCTACTAATCTTGAATAATTAAAAAGAATAATTATTTAGGAAAGCTGATTTTTCTTATGCACACTTGTTCTCTTGAAAAAGCATATGAATAAATAGGAGACTCCAGACAAATGCTTTTATTCCCAATGGAGCAATTATTTGGGGGCAAATTTATAAAACATTAATAGTTATGTTTCAATTTGGTTATTTGGTAACTAAATTTTCATAAATTGAAAGGAGTATTTGGAAGCAGAGAAATAAAATAATAATAGAAATACATGTTATTGTTTATAAATTTTTCAAGCACTCTCCTAGAAATTCTTAGGATATGTTATCTTATCCCTTTGACTAGAGAAGGAAAAGATTAGTAAAAATAGGGAAATTGAGAGAAGTTGAGAGAGCTTCTTTGAAAGGATTCGATAGAATATAATTTATAATGAAATACATGAATTCAGCAATTTTTTAGTATTTGTACTCTGCACTTCATCCTTTTCACTTTAAATATGCAAACAATTTTAAAAACAGGAGCAGATTTTGAAATGGCAATTGTGAGTATAAATGTTTTACCGTTTTATCATTTTATGTTTACAGATATGCTTAATTTCAAAGAATAAGCTTAAATGCATATTAAACAGACTTTTAAATTGCATGACTACTGATTCAAACATGTAGACTTTGGTTGCTCGTTATTTTCTCTACCAATCTCTTATTGAATGTGGACTATGTATGAATATAATACTTGTTAGAGTCATAATGATATGTATGATGAGTCTCTGCCTTCAGAAAAGTCTTAAGTAAATAAGCAATTGACATGAAAACAGTTTCATAGTAGAGAGATAAATGTGACATTAGACTCAGGCACTACTGTTGTCTTAGCCTAGAGATCTTAGGCTGCATTTTATTGTTAGTGATACATAAATGTCGTTCTCTATGTATTTATTCTAGCCATTATTTTAGACTTTGATATGACTGCTTAATTTTCAGCCTTTTAACCAAGATTTTGAATGGTTGGTGAGGTTTTGTCCCCTTTAAGAATTATTATGACCATAGCAGTACTCCTTTATGTGAAGCTTTTATGTATGTATTTGCATTTTTGTCTCCCCACAAAATAATACTCTGTTTATAGATAAGGCCTATATCTCTCTGATGTTGTTTTGTGTGTTTGTTGTGCACCTGTCCCACTTCCAGATTTATAGCTGAAAGGCCAAGTCCAGTGACTGGCATACATCAAAGGCTGGTTTTCAGCACAAAATCTGAGAAAGGTTGTGACCCATTCTACCTATGGAATCCGTTTTAAACAGAGACAGATACTCACAAAGGAAGTCAGGACATCCACTCTTACTTTTCTGTCTCTCTCTGTCGTCTGTATGCATCTATGTGTTATTTCTGTCAGAAGGAGAAGTATCTAATATGTATAAGGGGCAAGAAAGAGAAAACGTTGCTTTGCCACCTCATAGCACATTCATCTAAGGCCATTTATGGTTTCTAATTTCAATCAAATGTTATTCCTATAAACTGCTGTCTGTCGGCTCCTGGAGGTCTGACTATTATTAAGATGGTATTTTTCTTGTAAATCATGACTGTTACAAACTATAGTGGAGTTTCATGTCCTGCATATCTGCAATCTTTATTAGTTGACCATTTGTTTTTCTCCTGCCTTTAGGAGTTACTAGTACCTGAGTTAGGAGTTACTAGTACCTGAGGAATATTATATGCCTTTTCCCCTCTCATCTTCATGAACCATCTTTCAGTTGGGTTCCAATGTCTGTTGGTTAGCTCACTCAATATACTTTTTTTCAACGAATTATTAGTGAAGCTATGTCAGTTTGTATCCTGAAATCACTTGAAAACAGAACTGTATTTATTAATTTAAAAGTCAGAAAGAAATACTTTGTAACTCAAAAGTCCTAACATTGGACTAGCTGCAAATGAAGGAAGTTTCGTGTGTTAAACAGAATAATATATCCACTCCCTAATCTCTGGAACCTGCATATATAATACCTTACAGAGCAAAAGTGACTTTGGATATGTAATTAAGTTAAGGATATTAAAATTGGAAGGTTATCCCAGATTATCTGAATTTAACAACAGTGTTCTTATAATTTAAAAAGGGAGTCAAAATAGTCAGAGGAGAGAACAATGGATGCAGAAGTCGGAGTGTTGGTTTGAAGATAGGAACTGTGAGCTAAGGAATGTGAGAAGTCTCTAGAAGTTGAAAAAGGTAAGGAAGGAATTCTGTCCTAGAAACCTCCAGAAGAAACACAGCCCTGTTGATTTTAATCCCATAAAATCATTTTGGACTTCTAAACTATATAACCATAACATAAGTGTTCTCTTAGGACATTAAATTTGTGAATTTTTTTTAACAATACAGAAGCAGTAGGAAACTACTATATTTCTAAAAAATAAGAAAAGCAGTGAAAGGGTTGAGTTGTGTCCCAGCAACTGGCGAATGGATATGCTCATGATTTCTCACCCATTTCTTCTTTTAATACATTGACTGTCATTACCAAGTATGATAATATATGTCTCACTGGCATCAGACAGGTACTTAGACTGTGCCCATCTAGTAGTACTGCTCCCAAATGTTTACTCTCCATACTAGACAACAATTCCTGGGGAATGTAATTATGTGTAATTCATTATTATCCTCCTTGACCTGGCTTATAAACCTTAATAAACTTTTTCCTAACAAGGCCAATGGATCATCTTTTGCAAAAATAGTGTAATTACAGATATTGAATGGTATGTGACAAATTTTACAGAAGCTAGAGATCACTATAGAATAGAATGATCAGGGAGAATTTCTAAATAACATTTTCCTTGGCAAAAGATGAGATGGAGAGGGGAGAGACAGAGAACATCCCAGGCAGACAAAACATATGTCCAGGTGAGAAACTTCTAGTTTTATTTAAAACATTTCTGTAGTGTTCAGGGCCACCTTTGTGGCTCAGTCAGTTAAGCATCTGCCTTCAGCTTAGGTCATGATCACAGGGTCCTATAATCTAGCCCTCTGTAGGGCTCCCTGTTCAGTGGGGAGTATGCTTCTCCCTCTGCCTGCTGCTCCCCCTGCTTTGCTCTTCTCTTGCTATCTCTTATCTCTCTCCCTCAAATAAGTAAATAAAATATTTTTAAAAATATATGTATATATTTCTGTAGTGTTCATATGATTAAACAAAAAATAGGCATTATAATATATAGGAAGCAACCACTTATGACTTCTGTCTCTTAAATCATAATAAAGGCAGATTCTGTATGAATATTAATATGTACAATTTTGTACTATAGAGTAATAAAATGGAAAAAAAAGAATAAATTTTGTGATACAAATCCTCATTTTAGGGGTGCCTGGGTGACTCACTTATTAAGCAGCTGCCTTCAGCTCAGGTCATGATCCCAGGATCCTGTTATTGAGCCCCATGTCAGGCTCCTTGCTCAGCGGGAAGCCTACTTCTCCCTCTCCCACTCCCCCTGCTGTGTTCCCTCTCTCGCTGTGTCTTTCTCATTCAAATATATAAATAAAATCTTAAAACACACGCACACACACAAATCCTCATTTTAAAAAGGGCCTCAGTATTAAAATAATTTGACTTCTTAACTGTGGTCTATTTTTTAAGTATGATCAAGTATGTAGAAGTGAGTAGATAGTAATTTTTTTAGGTAGACTTCAGTACAGTCACAATAGAAAGGAATCTTATGTATGTGTGATTTTGTCAGGGAAAAGGGTCTGCTCATTTAAAATACTTTAAAAAAATTAAGGTGGTTCTCTATCTCTGATCTTAAAATGTAACAAATTAAGTTACTGAGAATACCCATTTATAGAGTAAACCATAAGAGATAATAAAGAGATATATAGTCATATTTACATTCCATCCTCTTTCACTTCACACACGCATACTCAATTATGGCTAAGCTATGTTTAACAGAAATAGTATGGTTATAACTCCACTGTTCTATATTTAATTCCAGTCCGTGTAATATTGCAGGTATCTCTCTATTAGGTCTTTAACAAAATAGACTATTCTCAGTATTTGTATTTATGTAAAATTCAGACAAGTTTTTGTCTTCATTTAGTACATTTAAATCATTTTTGTTTTAAATTTTTTTATTTATTTGAGAGAGAGAGTGAGCCAGCACAAGCAGGGGAAGGGTAGAGGGAGAAGCAGACTTCCCGCTGAGCAGGGAGCCAGACATAGGGCTTGACCCTAGGACCCTGGCATCATGACTTGAGCCAAAGGCAGATGCTTACCCAACTGAGCCACCCAGCCCCCCACCCATTTTAAGCATTTTTGTCCTTTTGTTTCTAGATTGATACTTTAGAAATCTGTACAGTGCTGGGACACAGGAAGTTTTCTGTCTTTAGTGTATGTGTTCCAAAATACCAGATGCAGTTGTCAGTTTCCTGACAATTTTTTCCTTGTCTAATCTGTTTCTCTCTTGTTTCAATTTTACTACGAAGATGTGATTTAAGGGAATATTTTTGGTAACTTCACAAGAAAAAAATTAACTTCCAGGTTAATAACTTGAAAAATATTTTAAGTGTCACAAGAATGCAAGCTATTTCTTATATCATTCTCCTGGTTGTAGCAGTCTTTCCATTTGCTTTAATATTTCATCCACTATGTGCTGGCTAGGTAAGGAATTTGAAGGTTTATTTCACCTGTACATGTTTTTCAGTTATTTTAATTTTAGGAAAAAACTAGATGAAATCAGAACAATTATTAATATTTTTAAACTTTAGTTCTAGTTGGCAAGTTGAATAGAAATATTTTGCTTATGTCAAATTTAAGAAACAGATGAACATGGGGAAGGGAAGGAAAAATAAAATAAGATGAATATAGAGAGGGAAATAAACCATAAGATATGCTAAACTTTAGGAAACAAATTGGGAGTTGCAAGAGGGCAGATGGGAGGATAGGGTAATTGGGTGATGGGCATTAAGTAGGACACTTGATGTAATGAGCACTGAATATTATATACAACTGAATCACTAAATTCTATCTCTGAAACTAATAATACAGTATATGTTAACTAAATTAGATTTAAGTAAAGAATTTATGAAATGGAAAAATTCATAGCTTACTGACATAGCCCATAATATTTAATTGTAACATAATATTTACTATTTAGTATTAATTTTTATTTAATATTTAATATTTAAATAATTCTAAATCATATAACTGTCAACAAATAGATGATATTTGGATAAAGAAAGGGAACACAGAGATTTGATGTGTTAACGAGTAGCACAGCCCACTAGATATTTCTATTTAGTTATCTTTCTCCAGTTACTTATATTGAATGTCATTTAATATCTCTTTTATGGTACATTTCCAAGGAATTTTCTATCCCAGTGGTCTTCTCAAGTTACCTTGGAACCTGATAGTTTCTTCTTATTTTTTTCTATGTGGCCCATAAAATTTAACTTAACTAAACAATTTAAATTTTTCTAAGGTTTCATAAAATTATGTTGGACTTTTAAAACTCTTCATCTTTACCCTTTGGATAACTAAAATTCTACCCCGTTAATTTGGATTAATCATCTCTGCCATGATGTCTTTAAATACATTTAAACATAGATGTGAGAGGTTTTTTTATCTTCTTTTCCCATTTTTTAATTAAAACCAGTGTGAATGTAGCTTGGAAATTGTGCAGATCCCATGCTTTTAATCTTTTTTTACTAATCTTTGTGAACTTTTACCATTTATTAATACCTACATTGAGAAGTGAATACAACAAATAAGCGGATGTTAATTTCTTAAACTAAGCCTTCTTGTGACTTCAGTAAAGGGTTTTGGTGGAAGAGCAATGAAATTCTTAAAAAAAATTCCATGAATTTCAATTTATAATTATATTTGCCTTTTACTTCACTCTAGGCTAAGGAAGGGAATGAAGAATTTAATGATAAGCATAGTAACATTTAAAAAATGGTAAAAGATAATCAGACAAGGGAGAAAGTTGTAGAAGAAAAATGGAAAAATTGTTTTCTGACTTCTTTCACCCATGTAACATGTTGTATCACTTAATCTTCTTCATTGGTACTATGTTTACCAATATTCTAAAGCTAATAATTATGCTGGAAATAATACTTTCAATATAAGAGTGACCTGTCCACCTGAAGTTGGAGAGCTAGGTTCTTGTCTCACAGAGTCAAAGAATGAATCTCATGGACATAGGAGAGTGAGATAGAAGTTGATTAAGCGAGGATGCAGAAAAAACTTTCAGGAGTAAGAGGGGTCCTCACAGGGTTGCCACTGAGGACTTTTAGGGTTGGTCTTTTATAGAAAGTTAACCAGGAAACTTAAATCTTTTTGACTTCTCTACTTGATAGCTCCTTTGTGTAAGCAGGACTAGTGATAACATCTTTAATGGCTTACTTATTATTAGGGTCTATTTTCTGTTGACCACAGGAGATTGTCATAAATAAGACTACCCCCTCAGACATCTAGGACAGGGTAGTCTGAAGTGTTCCCTTATCTCTGGTATCCTTTACCCTTCCACCTTCACATTTTTGGGATTTCTGTGAGTCTGATCATGGAGCCCCCTATGTATCCCTGCTAGTCCTGCCTGTCCCTTTCTCACAATTAAATGTAACAATTACCTTCCAGCTTTTTCAGAACTTGAAAGGGAATCCACATTCTTCATGAAAGAAGGATGTTACCACCCTAATATTCCTCTAAGAGTTGAAAAAAACTTTAGTATAGAATAAAATATCAAGTTAATCCTATTCCAAATCAATTTCCATAACACTTGCAGAAGAGACTGTTCTTTCTTTTTGGATTTTTTTCCCTCTGCTTTGGACCATGTTTTAGTTAGTGCTCATTTGAAGGCAAAAAACAGATACTCACTGAAACTAGCTCAAGTAAAAAGAGGTTTATTGTAAGGACACTGGTCAACTATGTGTCATGCAAGGAAAGGCAATTTAACTGTATGGCACAGGGACTGGAGATGAGAAATAAAAATTTGTCAATGAGACAGATACACCTATCTACATTTTTCTTTATGGAACAACATAGATGCTGTGCTAATTTCTGCTTCTTCACGCATGTCAGTGTGACCTTCTTCAAGTCTTTTCGAGTACTTGAAGCTCTTCTCGCTAGTCACATCCTCCAAATGATTTGACTTTCTCATGGTCTTGGCATTTCTTAATTGTGGCACTAATTAACATTTCAATTCCAGGGCTCTTATCACTGGCTGAAACATCTAAAACTTTAGGTCAAAGCATTAAAACAAAGAAAGATTATTCTTCTCATATAATGAACTGCAAGTTAACCCCTACAGAACCAAATCCACCTTCCTCCCCTCCAGTATAAACCATACCTTTCTCTTGTGTTTCTGATATCAGATTGCTGTTTCCACAATTACTGTCAGATTTATCTGAGTAATGTTGAGTAACTCAGGTTTATCTGGTAACACTTCACCACTCCTGGTTTTACCAAAAAATTTGATTCTGTATTTATAATTTTTCTCATCTGATTTACATTTTTACAGTCTTGTATGGGAATTAAGAGTGGAAATTCTGAGGAAGGATACTGGAGTTTAAATTCAAGCTCCATCTCTGATAGTGTGTAGGAGACAAGTTCCATAACCCCTCTGTGTCTCAGTTCCTTTCACTGTAAACTGGGACAAAAGATTATATTTAACTCATAGGATGCTATGAGATCAAATGAATTAAATGTAAGGCACATAAAACATGCTTACATTTTAAGCACCATATAGGACTTAGATAGTAATAGTATTAATTTCCATTCTAACTGAAACTGCTATGCATTTAATCCTTCTGGACTATGCAATAACTTCCTATAGACCTCCTCGTTAGACTCATCTTTCTAAATCACGAGTTGGATCAAAATTTCTATAGTAAAATATATTTGTAACTTTTCCATGCCATCCAAATTAAAGTTCATATTTAGCAGTTCTCAATCTACCTTATTTAGTTTCCCAGATTTGTATCTTTACTACATCCTTCTGTAATTGCTTTGCTTTTCAGTCATGTGAGACTTTACATACTTTCATGCCTACAAGCCTCTGCTTAGGCTCTTCACCTGCCTTTTTCCAGCCTTATAGACACTTCAACTCTTGTCTTATTCATTCAAGCTTTTACATATAAAAACTTTTGGACTCTTGGGACGCCTGAGTGGCTCAGTGGGTTAAGTGTCCAACTCTTGATTTCAGCTCAGGTCATGATCTCAGGGTCCTGGGATCACGCCCTATATTGGGCTTCGTGCTCAGTACAGAGTCTGCTTAAGGATTCTCTCTCTTAACTTCTCCTGCTGCCCCTCCTTCCATTAATACTTTCTCTCTAATATAAATCAATAAGTCATAAAACAACAACAACTTTTGAACTCTTCTTCCCCGTTAGAACACAAATGATTATTTATTTATTTGTTTGTTTGTTTTGTTTTCCCACAGAATTTTCCAATTTTCTCAGTTGAAGTACTGAAATCTTATTAGTAGCTCCTGGTTATATATTACCAACCCCTACTGAAGGTCAAGAATATTTACTTACTTTCATATATCCATCATGCATGGCATAGAAATTTATGAATAGTAAATACTCATTTATAAAATTGATTAGTATATGAAAGAATAGAGATACATGTTCAAGAGTAGAGGTTAAGTTTTGAGTTAATTTGCTTATTTTTTAAAGAATCATATGAGTACGGGCTAAGAATATTTATTTCAGAATTGATGACTTCACTAACTTAACTTTCTGCCATTTTATCTACTACCAGTTACACTTCTATTGTAGTCTAATCCATTAAATGAGAAAACATGTTATACAAATAAAAGCCAATATCAACTTTGTCTTAGAAATAGTATCACATGTTTTTGTGTACAGATAATATTTCATTTGTATCACTATGAATTGCTACCTCTTTTGTAATATATTATAAAAGTAATTATTAAATGTCATTCTTAAAGAAATAATGAATTTATCTCTGACATAATATAAAAGAATTGTCCAAAATAAATTTGGCTTTAAAAATATCTTTCAGGGGCCACCTTGATGATTCAGTCAGTTAAGCATTTGCCTTCTGCTCAGGTCATGATACCAGGGTCCTGAGATCTAGCCTCATGTCAGACTGTCTGCTAAATGGGGAGCCTGCTTGTCCCTCTCCTTCTGCCTGACTCTCCCCCAGCTTGTGCTTTCTCGCTCTCTCTCTGTGTGTCAAATAAATAAATAAAATCTTTAAAAAACAAAACAATAAATGTTTCTCAGGGCTGACTATAATCTTCCTCAGGGAACATACCTCAATACAGTAAGGACCATATTTGACCGACCCACAGCTAACATCATTTTCAACAGTGAAAAACTGAAAGCTTTTCCTCTAAGATCAGTAACAAGACTGGATGTCCACTCTTGCTACTTCTGTTGAACATAGTGTTGAAAGTCATAGCCAGAGCAATTAAATAAGAGAAAGAAACAGCAGATATCCAAATGGGAAAGGAAGATGTGAAATTGTCACTATTTGAGGATGACATGACTTTATATATAGAAAACTCTAAAAACATGATAAAAAAATGTTAGAACTAATAAATTCCATAAAGTGGTAGGATACAAAACCAATACGCAAAACTCTGTTGTATCTCTATACACTAATAATGAACTACCTGAAAACAAAGTAAAGAAAATAATCCCATGTATAATTGCATTAAAAATAATAAAATACTTAAGAATAAATTTAACCAAGGAGGTAAAACACCTGTATATTGAAAACTATAAGACATTAATGAAAGAAATTAAAGAAGATAAAAATAAATGGAAAGATATTTTCTGCTCATGTATTAGAAGAATTAATATTGCTGAAATATCCATACTACCCAAAGAAATATACAGATTTAGTGACATCTTTATCAAAATTCCTGCTATTTTGTCAGAGAAAAAGAGCAAACAATTCTAAAATTTCTACAGAACCATGAAAGACCAAATATAGCCAATTCAATCTTGATAAAAAAACAAAGCTGAAGGCACCGCCCTCCCTGATTTCAAACAATACTACAAGTATAGCAATTAAAACAATGTGGGATTGTCATAAAAACAGATATATGTCAATAGAACAGAATACCAAACCCAGAAATAAACTCACACATATATGGTCGATAAATTTATGACAAAGGAACCAAGAATATACAACAAAGAAAAGATAGTCTCTTTAATGAAAAGTGTTGAGAAAATCAGACAACTAGACACAAAGGAATGAAACTGGACCACTGTCCTGTGCCATATACAAAAATTAACTTAAAGTGGATTAAAAATTTGAACATGAGACCTGAAACCACAAAACTCCTAGAAGATAACACAGACTGTAAGATCCTTGACATAGGGTGTTGCAAAACATGTTTTGAATCTGAAAGCAAAACAAAAAATCACAAAGGCAAAAATAAACAGGTGTGACTACATCAAACTAAAAAGCTTCTACAGAGCAATGGAAACCACCAACAAAATGAAAGGGAATCTACTGAATGGGAGAAAATATTTGCAGATCATGTATCTGATATCCAAAATATATAAAGAACTAACACAACAACTCAAAAGCAAGAAAAACAATCCACAATTGGCCAACAGGTGCATGAGAAGATACTCTGTATCTTTAATAGGTAAATTCAAATCAAAATCACAGTGAAATATCATCTTACATCTGATATATGTAATGGAATATCACTCAGGTATTCAAAAAAGAATTTTATCTTGCCATCTGTGTCTAGTGAATTGTGAACTCTCTAAGATGTCTGGGATTCTGGCCAGATACAATACATTGTAACAAATAAGGTGGTTGAGCAATTCACTCTTCCAGGTGAAATTTATTTCAGAGTCACAGTCTGAGATTTACAGGGTCAGTGGAAATTTATAGAATAAACTGTCAGGTTCTAGTGCTCAATCCCTTTGTGCTTTCCTCTGAAGCACCACAGTAAAGATCAACTTTATAGAGAATGAAGCAGAAACATTCTGATGAGTAGATGAGGATGAGTAGACACTAGTAGTATCCAGATGTCTTATTGACAATAAGGGTATGTTAAATTATTGTTGTTGATAAAATTTCTGTGATCAGAAATAACAAAGTAGGATGATACTTGCATCTGACTTCAGTTGTATGTCTTTTTTTAAAATTACTTGCACTGAGAATATTTAAAAATAATTTGATCATTTGCTTTAGAGTACTTTCTTTTTTATTGAACTGATCATTTTTTAATTTTTACTTTTTTATTTTTTTAAAGATTTTATTTATTTGACAGACAGCGATCACAACTAGTCAGAGAAGCAGGCAGAAAGAGAGGAAGAAGCAGGCTCCCTGCTGAGCAGAGAGCCCGATGCGGGGCTCGATCCCAGGACGCTGGGATCATGACCTGAGCCGAAGACAGAGGCTTTAACCCACTGAGCCACCCAGGCGGCCCACATCATTAGTTTTTAATGTAGTGTTCCATGATTCATTATTTGCATATAACACTGGTGCCATGCAATACTTGCCCTCCTTAATACCCATTACTGCGATAACCCATCCCCCCATCCCCCTCCCCTCCAAAACCTTGGTTTGTTTCTCGGAGTCTATAGTCTGCCATGATTCCTCTACCCCTCTGATTCCCTCACTGAGTTATTCAGGCACCCTACTACATTGATCTTAACTTACAAATGCTACTCAGTGCTTGATATACTGTGTTTTTATTCCTTCTTCCTTGTCTCAACGCATTATGCAGACTCACACACACACACACACATGCACACGTGCACACACACACACACACACGCAAACACACTGCTAAGTCTACATTTACATTAGTCATTCATATTAATACCACTTTCTGCCATGTTACTATTCTTCACAGTTTTAGTAAAATCTAAATATTTAAAAAGAATTGTTTTAAGGGCACCTGGGTGTCTCAGCCAACATTCAACTCTTGATCTCAGCTCACTTCCTGATCTCAGAGACATGACTTCAAGCCCCAAGTTGGCCTTCATGCTGGGCTCCATGCTGGGCATGAAACCTATTTAAAAAATAAAGAAAGAAAAAAATAAAGAAAAAGAATTGTTTTAATACTACATGATGACTAGTTTGAATTTTGGCTCATTTATTGTATTATTGATATGAAAGAAATATAAATTTACCTTTCTACTTAATTATTTTTCAAGAGTTTTACCTGCTATGATCTCCCCAGTATATTTGAACATACGTTAATTGTAATGAGAACAATATTTGGCAAGTGGAGGAGGGGTGATGTTTCCTTTTGTTCTTTTGTTTTAGTCTAGACATCTTAGTCCTGGAAGTTCTTCATATATTTAAATATTTAAGGACCTTGTCAAACTTTTAATGCTACAAAGTAAAAAGGAAGGTAAAAAGAAGTGATGAAGGAAGGGAGGGAGGGGTAGAGAGAAAGGGGAAGGAAGGACAGAAGGAAGGAAGGAGGGAGGATGGAGGGAAGGACCGAAGGAAGGAAGGAAGAAAAAAGAGAGAGGAAGAGAAAGAAAAAGAAAGAAAGGAAGGAAGGAGGGAAGATAGATATATGGCTAGCATGGAAATTTATGAAGTAATGCCATTGGCCAAAAATCAGTTGGGTTTTTTTCCTCCCTTGCTTTCAGGTTTTAACTCACAATCAAGTGCCCCATAATATTAATTTTCATGTCTTTCATTATAGAAATGCGGAATAGAATGCAGTAAATCTGCATTCAGCTACCTTAAAACTATTGTAGATCTAGTGATTAGGTAGTAACTGCAATAATTTTGCTTATTCCAAAATATGTGTGCTGTCTCTGTATATTTTTCTAAAATTTTAATCAACTTAGACATATTTCACTCTACATTGCCTGATAAAGTAGTCCGTGGTATGCTGTGAATAAACCCATGGTTGAATGAACTCATGAGTAACTTCAAATATCAAAATTTAAACCAAAGAATTTATGTCACATCAGACTTGGCATATAGCTTATAAAATATATTTATTGTGGCAGTTTTTATTATAAAAATGCAAAGCTTTGAAAGAAAATATCATCTTGGTTTACCCTGTGACTAGTGGTGAGAACAATATTAGAGTTAGAATATCTGGAGGTTCTGTCATGGTGATGTTTAGTCACAACCGTGTAGGCTTTATAGTAGGTATTAATTAAATTGCTGTTAATTTACCAGTTATTTGATACTTTTATCTGAAAGCAATCTGATCATTTAGTTTTGCTCCTGCAATGTTAAATTGATGAGACTAATTATGGTATAATTTATCTCCTTTTATCAGTTATAAGAACTCATAAATCTTACTTCATATGGTCCTTTTAAATATTTATATCATATTTCACTGGTATTCATGAATTTGGAGTATAAAGCACCATTATTTTACTTCTGATCTGTCACTAAGTTTCTATGTCACTTTGAGCAAGCCACTTTTTCTCTGGGACCTAACATCTTTATATTTCCTTGAGACATAATTTTCTTGGATACATCTAAAGGCCTAAGGCTATATGCTGCTATCTCTGTAAGAAGACAACTTTTTTCTTTTATTTACCTAATCCTTTCTATGCATATATTTCTTTTCAGAAATTCTGAAAAGTATTTCTTGCCAGTTGGACAAGTTGTGTATAGAAAGGATATATTATCTCCAGAACATCAATGTTGACAACAATTCTGCCTTCCCTTTACTTACCCAACATATAGAGAATTCGTAGGATACAAATTAGAATTTGTCTGAGTAAGGGCTAGATAAGTATTAATTCAGTTGATGATGAAAAGCTTATATGACCTAACTATAGAGAAAAACCAAACATAGAATTAGATATAATCTAATCTATGATGATGCCAAACGCTATCTTATAATGGTAGAATAATAAAATAAGTTACTTTTAAGATGAATGTGCAGATTTTGTCCTGTTCTGGTTTTCAATAACATTCTCATCTCTAATTTTTATTTGTTCTTTAGTGCTTTTGTTAGAATGATTTGTGATTTCTCTAGGAATTTTTTTTATTTAGGGAGGTATGTACATAGAAAGAAAAAACAAATTCCCCCAGAAGCTATATGGCATTTGCTTTAAAGTTTCAGAAGAAAAAGCAAAAAATGCATTATTCAATATGTGTTTCTTGGGACCCTCCTATGCTCATGACAGAGTAATAAGCAAAGTTCTATTCTCAAGAAAAATATAACCTAGCAAGTTGTCGGGGGGAAAAATCATGCTACAACTCTTATCTGTGATTGTCCTTGCTGTGTCATCTTTTTTCTCCAGTTCTCTTTGCTTTTTCCATTACACTTTCTAAGATGAGGCTTTTCCATGACTATACAGGAAGAGAAATCGTTATAAACTTCTTGACCTTCCTCTTTTCCTCACTGAATGTCAGCTTAGTCTCACAAAAATCCTGATAGGAAATAAAAAGCATTTATTAATGAACATCCAATAGAATATATTACTAACCCATCTTCCCAGGTGGTGTTGTGGACTTATATATTAGGTTCTAAGATGTAATTATTTCAGCTCCTACCTGCTATAACATAACTTTATTCTTCATTGATCACAACTGGGTTCCTGAGCATAGTTTTCCTCCAAACTTTAATGATACAATTTTTCCTTACTGAAATTTCTACACTTGAATTCACAATGGCATGATTTCTGCTTTTAGTGACCGGCTGTCCTTTTCTTCTGTCTCTTCCTAGGACTAGAACGCTGATAAGTTTTTGCCTGGCTCCATCTTTATTTTCTCTGGTCCTGCCCAGCCCATGACAAATATTCATAGTTGTAGTCATTTCCTGATGACAAGTACCAGCTTGTTTAGATACTGAATATATTTTTCTGGGGTTTCCAAACTCAATACTTAAGGCATCCATTGAGAAACTGTGTCATCTAAGACATTTTGCTTAGGAAATGCCAAATATAAACACAGAAACAAAACCAAAGCCCCCAAACTTGCTTAAACAAATAAAGTGATGTTGTTGGCTTAAAAACAGAAAATCAAAAGGTTTGGTGTAGAGGTTCAGGAAAACTATGATCCCTGGCTCTTCTAGTTTTCCCCTGACTTCCAGGATGTTAGCTTCATCCTGGGAACCTATGTATCTCTGTCCCACCAGCAACCCCATCTATTTGGTAGCAAAATTTTTACAACCAAGTATTCTAACTTTATTAAGCTTATAGCACATTATCCAAGGGTAGGGAGGGATGCTTTCTGTAACCTCTGCATAGGTCTTGGGATTCACCTCTTTGGTCTCAGGAGATTTGTGTCCATCTCTAAATCAACTATTGTTTTTAAAGCAATGGATGCACTAAAATTTTAAGCCAGTCAGAGTCCTGTGTTAGAGCTGAGAGCGAGATTATTTCCACAAAATTTGTAACATTTTCTTCTAAAGAAAATGAGAGGAAAGGAAAAAGCATGGATGCTGGAGAAGCAATCAACCGATATGCCTTACAGACATTTTCAGACATCTCATATCCTAATACCAGGTGCCACCTGTTTACAAGAAATGATTAAACCACCACTCCTCCACTCCCTCTTAGGCACTCTGGCTTGTCCACTGAACTCAATGTCTATTGTTACCTTATTCAGCTGGGAATACTTCCCCCAAACAGGTCTTGACATAGGGAACAAATCTTTGCTTCTAACCTTCTTTTGCTGCCTAGCTAAGTTGCTTTAGTTAAGGCATTAGGATCAGTAATGAATATGGAAATTCAACACTCATGAATGAGGACATTAGTTCAATTCAAAATAATAACAGTAAAAGAACATCTTAGACATTCACATGGACCAAGTAGGAATTAAAGAGATACGGTGCTAAGAATGACACACTTCACTTGAACATGTATTAATAATTCCAGACCCCTGCTCTTGAGGTGATATTATGGAAGTAGCAGCTGAATATTTCTTATGTCAGCTGTCTCTAACCTCTATATTTCACAGCTTAATGACTATTCTGCAACTCTCATGTATTCTACGCTACAAAAGTGTTTGGGAGAAGTCCTGTTTTATTTCTCATTTGAACTATTTGTAGATTTTGAAGTCTCGGACTTTCAGTAAGAGAAAGTTGTGGAAGAGCATGCTTCATTTTCCATTTGTAGTAGTAATTTAAGCAGATATCCAAATATGTATTTAAAAATGTTTTTTATTAAAAACACTTTTAGAGATAACTGATTTTTTATTTGTGAAACTTAATTTCAGATTGCATCAAATCAAATATTAATTATTCAGTGGGTGTCTAATATTTGCTGTGTCTTCAAAGAATACTAACTATAAGAAAATTATTTTTCTCATTTTTTTCTCTAGAAAATTGGAAGAGCATTTGTTAATTCTTGGCAAATACATCTTTGCATAAGTAATGGACAAAGCAAACATATAGATTATGTGTACATATAACTTGTATATACATTTGATTAAGAAAAAAGCATAAATAATAAATTACAATAGAAAATAGATTGAGAAAATGAAATATGGGTGGCATCCTCACCATGCTTTAAAATAGTTTAGATAGCAACAATTATTAAATTATTTCTACTAAGAAAAACAAGAAGAGACATATAGATTAAAAATAATATAAAGTTTTAAAAAGATAAATTTATAATAAAGCTGTAAAAGAAAACTAGTAAAGAAATTACTTTAAAAAACCCTGCCATCCTTCAAATAATATGCAATTAAAGGCAATAATCAAAACAAAAATTATAAATAAAAATAGTGTAACTATTCTAAACATACAGAAAAAGTTTCTTGATTTTTAAAATAATTAAGGAAGTTAGTCCATACAATCAGGGCTGTTTTGCCTATAAAAATGTAGAATTTTCAAATACAGATTCTTGAGTAACTACAGAGAGGTATTATAGAGAAATAGACAAAGTTGAAACTGTGTTCTTTTCCACTGAGCTTTCTTTTTAATGTTGTTAAGGAGAATATATATGCTGACTCAAATTTGTGTCTCCTATTCCCCCACCTGTTCTGACCTTTGCCTTCAATGTCAGCCATGATCCATAGACATGAACAACCTCTATTCTTTCAAATACAAACTTATACTATACTGTAATGATTTTTGACATTCATAGCCATTTCAACATTCTAATAACTAAATAGTTTAAAGGTAATGGGCAAAAAGTATGAACAACTCTTTGATTAACTATGTCTTGATGTTTTGAACCTTGAAGAGTATAATCTGAAATATCCTTCATCATAACCTATGTAGACAAAGGAAAGTGAGATTTCAATAGCCACTAGACAGTTTGGATGACAGCCAGATGAGCCAATGTTCTGAGGGGTGGCAGTGACCTTGGAGTGAATTTTGTAAAGGTGCAAATTTCTCTGTCTCAGACAGGCAGTTCTATGATTAAGTAAGTAAGCACACCTATAAAGCTACAGTGCTTGGTAAATGTATGTTAGCTGTAAACAATATCCTTTCTCTAAAGGACTTTGAGTGGAATGCTGAACATAGAGCCAGATTTACAGTATAATAGTCTGCACCTCATATGTAAGAAGTGCTCAAATAACTGGAGGAGATTTATGCAATTTAGATTAAATGATAAAAAAAATCAAACCTTATAGCTTTTCATTCCCTTGAAGCAAGATATAATTTTTTTCACTTTTCCTTAGTATTTCTTCTTTTGAGCAATATCGTCTCATAACCATACGGAAAAGAAAAAAAAAATCAAGAGATACACAGTCAGCAAGTGCTTTTGTTTATATGTTTGCATAAGAAGAGTTCTTATTATCCCTGAATTTTTGAGATCTGTGACAAACATAAAGTTTCTTGGGGAGAATACTAAAGAAATGTGTGAATGGATTCTTAGCAGCAAATGAAATGTTAGAGTGGACAAAGTCAAATTATTTGACAGCTGTAGAATCATAGATATGGGATTTAAAATGCCCCAGGAAGTGAAGGAATATTATGAGTGGCATCTTAGGATATCTAAGAAGAAAAGTAGTAACTCTAATATATTTTCATTGAAGTGACTTTTTTCACTTGGTTCTTTTTGACACTGACAAACATCCTAGACCATTATAATATAAAGAAGATTTTTTTTTAGGCCACCAATGTGTAAGAGTGTTTGCTATTTGATAAGTTTATATTAAAATATCCATTAAATATACAAATTATGGCACGTGAGTGTGTAAAGTGCTTCATTAATAAAAGTACGGTGTGTATACATCTATTTCTGTCTAGTTTTATGTCGGTGTGTATGTTGTTGCAGAAATTGTAAGAAATATGCTTAGAAAAGAGATAGCTAGCTTATGACTTTCAAGGGCTACAATATGGGTTTCATTTATTTCATTCTCTTTTGAATCAATGCATTGTAAAATTATATTTTAATATTCAGTCTGGTAATGAGCATAGAATGTACAAATTAATTTATTAATTAAATAAAGAAAAAATGTATGAATGAAAAATTCATAGCACTTACTTTGACACCTAAAGAATTTTTACTACTATTGATTGCTATGTGAAACTGCTTTATTAAAATTCAACTAATAAACCCACTTTAAGATAATGATTAGTTAAGTAACTACTCAGAAAATGAAAGAATTAAGCCCAACAAATATCACAAACTATAGATATATCAGGTATTGTCCTTCAGATATATGTCTTTAGCCTGAATTTATTCAATTATATTAACAAAATATTTTCAGTGAGATACAGTGATACCACTTTGGATGCAGTTGCTAACATCTGGAGAGAGCTAAGGTTTCCTGAGACTTTGAAACATTAGAGGAATGTTACATAATAAATGACATTGTATTCGAAAGGGATAAATATAATAGAAAATAGCTTACCATTTGCGACGACATGGATGGAACTAGAGCGTATTATGCTTAGCGAAATAAGTCAACTGGAGAAAGACAACTATCACATGATCTCCCTGATATGAGGAAGTGGAGATGCAATGGGGGTGGTGGTTAAGGTGATAGGAAAAGAAAAAAAGGAAACAAGATGGGATCGGGAGGGAGACAAACCAAAAGAGACTCTTAATGTCATAAAACAAACTGAGGGGGGTGGGGGGGAGAGGGGTTGGGAGAGGGTGGTGGGGTTACATTATATGTTTAAATAAAGCTTAAATTCAAAAAAAACACTTAAAAAAAAAGAAAAAAGAAAAAAAAAAGAAAATAGCTGGCTGAACACAAAACAGGTTGGTATGAAACCAGTTAAAGTGAAAAAGCAATGTGACTTTACTGAAAGCTCATATATTATGCACCTTGTTTGTTTGTTTATTTGTTTTACCCAGTGGTATTTGTTCAGTTTAAAAGAACAAAAATACTTGAATGTCTTTATAACAGGATGATTGCAAATATCAGAAAACAAGTCTGAGTTTGACGAGTGTACAACTTAATTTACACAAAACTGAAGGGATAGACATGTGTGAGACCCAGAGATATCAACTACAATGTTTAGCAGGCCTGAAAATCAGGGCCTCTGAAGAAGAGTTCAAAGAGTTACTATCATTTAGTTTAAGAAAGGATTGCAACTCACATATGTAAAAGACTATAGTAAGAAAGATCTACGAAATGAACAAATGTGTGTGAATATCATAAGAAATAGGGTAAAGTAAAAATAAAGAGGATTTAAACTAAGTATGAGAATGCTATGAAGAAAGGATGGCAACTCACATATGTAAAAGACTATAGTAAGAAAGATCTACGAAATGAACAAATGTGTGTGAAGATCATAAGAAATAGGGTAAAGTAAAAAATAAAGAGGATTTAAACTAAGTATGAGAATGCTATGAAAATCAGATGGTGTTTTTAAAAGAGTACAATTTTTTAAAAAAATTTTTATTTAAGGTTTTTTATTTAAACATATAATGTAACCCCACCACCCTCTCCCAACCCCTCCCCCCCACACCCCTCAGTTTGTTTTATGACATTAAGAGTCTCTTTTGGTTTGTCTCCCTCCCGATCCCATCTTGTTTCATTTTTTCTTTTCCTACCACCTTAACTCCCACCCCCGTTGCATCTCCACTTCCTCATATCAGGGAGATCATGTGATAGTTGTCTTTCTCCAGTTGACTTATTTCGCTAAGCATAATACGCTCTAATTCCATCCATGTCGTTGCAAATGGTAAGATTTCATTTCTTTTGATGGCTGCATAGTATTCCATTGTATATATATACCACTTCTTCTTTATCCATTCATCTGTTGATGGACATCTAGGTTCTTTCCAT